>CAXKVY010001845.1:0-120471 GCA_964058915.1 Tetropium fuscum | reverse complement strand
GTACAAGTTCTTTCACCTTTCTTGAGGATCTTCAGAGCAGTATACGATTTATATCATTGATCATTTATACTATATATATTTATATATATATATATATATATATATATATATATATATATATATATATATATATATATATATATATATATATATATATATATATATATATATATATATATATATATATATATATATATATATATATATATATATATAATATATATATATATATATATATATATATATATATATATATATATATATATATATATATATATATATATATATATATATATATATATATATATATATATATATATATATATATATATATATATATATATATATATATATATATATATATATATATATATATATAATATATATATATATATATATATATATATATATATATATATATATATATATATATATATATATATATATATATATATATATATCTCTACCTAGCACCACAATAATGGTACTAATACATACTCAATTTAATGTTAAATCTATGACACACCCCGTACAATAAATGCACAATAATGACAATCGGTACATAACCAAGATTGAAGCAATAGGAAGCCGCATGTGCAGTGATAGATCAAAAGGTATAATAAATTATCATATTTAAATGATTTATATTAACCTACTCATGAACATACAACATGTATTTATTATAATGAGAGAAACTTAACTATACGTACTTACCTATAGATATAATTTTTCAATGTGCAGGTTACATTATATACAAAATGGAAGGGAATCAGTTACTTATAAGTAATTAACAATGGAAACTATTGATTTCTATGCAGTCGTAAGCAGTGGCGGATCCAGAAAAAATTAACAGGGGGGCACGCAATTAAAAAAAATAAAATCTCAGTTATACCAACTATGAATTACATAATATAAGCACGGTAGCTTAATTATGTAATAGGTACGTTGTTTAAGGCGAGGATTTTGTAAACAGGTAAAATGTTTACTGTCTAGCAAAGGTTAAGACGAGAACACAAATCACTAGGAAAAATCAACATAATTTGACATTATTACATTTCAACGCGTATTCGCAATAGTTCCCACTAATGAGTTTGGTAATTTTCGAAGCTCACGAGAAGACAAGAAAAATTTGAATTAATACTAAAATACCTTAATTTTAGCAATACTTTTAGCGTGTCCATATGTCGCAGGTAACTGCGACATATGGACACGGAACTAGGTCAGGAATAATAACTAAAACTATTTCACTCATTGACATCTTGACACATCTTGAATAACTTTACATCTTGAATAACTTTTAATTAACTTTCCCATTAATATTTCACTACTATATTTTAGATTTCACATTCCACTAATATATTTTAGGTGTTATTTATTCATTCGTTTATTAAGAATAACAAAAAAAACATTTTTTTGAGTGAAATTAATATATTTTAAGAAATATTAACAGTTATTTGGTATTTACAGTCTGTATAAAATGTATACGAAGTTCACTGACCGGCAAAACCGCGAAGGTCCACGCTATTCATGGATGAAGGCACTTTAGGGGATGGCGGGGGCAAAGTAGAAGGTTTTTATATGCATATTTTAAACACCACAGCTGATATTGAGTGCAAGTTTCTACACCACTCATGAATTATTGCTTTCGGCGCGTTCCAATTTTTTAGTGGGTGGCTCGCCAGTAGCCATGTTTCCCACAAGAAGCAAAAATAAATATGTACATACAAAACAGCCATTTACCGTCACAACTTGAAAACGGAAAAACAAAATAAATATATATTCCAAAATAGAGTAAAGAAAAATATCAATAAAAATAAAAAACAATGAAAATCACCCCAAAGTAATAATACATGAACAAACAACCACAATACCTTAGAAACGGGTAATCAATATCACTATGTTTAGTGTCATGTTTAGGTCATAGTGATGGTATCACTATGCCGTCACTTCTGATAATTGAAAATATTTTGATATTTTCAGTTCCGTATCACTATTTCTACCACATGTCACTATTTTCATTTTATTATCAATACAGCTCACCACTTTCACTACACTATTGATAACAAAACTTGATAAATATCTACATTTTTATTTTTCGAAGATAGTAATCCATCCCCCAAGCAACTATTTTATATCTCTCTATGAGAATACTCTTTCTGTCTACTTTTCCATACGTAAAAATGTCTTTAAAAATTTACTGCCAGACTAACCTTGCGCATTTAATTATTATTCCATATTTTCCATTAAACATATTTCTTATATGACATTCATAAATAATATAATATACAAGTTTTAAGTATATAGTGTTGTGGAATTTGATACGTTAATTCAATATTGAGAAATTTGAGAATTACATGTGGCAACAGCGATTGCTCCTTTAAGCGGTCAGTGAACTTCGTATAGGTATAGTTGTAACATAGGTGTAACATAGATATATGAGACATAAAAAATTTTCAAAGGATACCCACAATTGCCGCAATGGGAGATCGGGCCAGTATAACTTTTCTTACAGCAAGCTAAAATCGGCACTATAAAGGCGCTTTCATTCAACAAGTTGTTTCTATCAAAACAACATGTTTTGATAGAATATTAATAACTCATCAATTTTAACACAGAACCCATCATAATAATACACTAAATTAAAGAATAACTGTATTACTTCTATTTCAAGATATTTGTTGACCCCACTTTACCCCAAAACGTTCGATGGTATTAGCACAGCTGGCATACGAATAAATGCCAATGATCCCGATGTGACACGGCCGAGAAACGTGTAAAATGGATCCGTAATATTTGAATGTGAAACATACTTATTCTGCATCACATTCACCATCCAATTGTTTTATGATATGACGAAAGGTATATAGTGTGATCAATATTTTGTTATACTACATGATAATGTCATAATGTGATGGGCAATGTATATAAAATGATGAGTTTTTCCTTAAATTCCTGGAAATTGGTTATACTTGACAATGCTGTTAAAAATTATGTAGCAAGTGTGAAGAGATCGATATAATGAGGGTTTTCTGCTCCGGTTTTTAATTCTCATATTTCGATGTTACAGACTATACATTTTATATGGATTTTAGGTAGGTATACAGAAAACGTCAGTCTTTATATAAATAATAGTGTATTTGATTTGTTTGTTAAAATAAGGTATTTTTTTATCTACTGTCTACTACTTGCGTATTTGACGTATTAGGTACGTATTTCCGGCCGCAAGGAAACCAAATACAATACGGCTAAATGGCGCCAAACTCTACGTTGTTTTTGTTATGTAACTGGTCTGTGGTCATCGAGTAAAACCTGTTGTTGATAACGGGTTATCTAAAATTGCTATGTCTATTAATTAATAGTTATTAACTTTTTTGATTACAACAGAAACGATTATAGTTAATCCAAAATTAGCAATATAAAAAGATATCACAATATACGGTCTGTTTTTCTATTTAGTTAGTGTTTTACGTTATTTATAATCTATCTGATGTGATTTTTTCAATAATAATTGATATAATACACACGCAATAAACATATATAGGGAATTCAAAACAAAAACCGTTGCACGTCATCAACTGACCAGCGAACATTATTGCCAAGTATGTCGCAGACTGATGTAGTAATAATTAATAAAATTTCATTTGAATTTTGAGGTTATGTTGGAGTAAACAGATTCTTGCCAAATTAAATAAGAACCTGACCTGACATAAGTGCCTGAAATAAATTTGCTAGTCAATTATTAGGGCACATTACTGGCATATAGTAATTAAAATAAAATGATTGAATGATTATCGTTGCTCATGTCAAATCGGTGGTCAAAGCCTTGTAATAAAAATATTATTTTGTAGCTTACTGTGTTATTTAATTTTATTCAGCCACTGTACACATTTATTATATTTTCCAAAGAAATAAAAGTAAAATTCGACGTCGATTGATGGTACCTATTGTAAAAGTTTAATATATGTAGGTACTTACTTCTATTATAAACAAATATTATAGAATTCCGTAGAATTCTGATAATGTCAAAATAAAACAAGAACTGTTAAAAGTGTGAACGCGGCATATTAGAAACGATGCCGTGTTGTTAGGATTTGGTTACGTGCTAATCGCGCTCGGCTCTCCTACGATCGAAGACAGTTTGCGCTGTCGGTATATATATTTTTCTGAAAGTGTAAAAACGTATTCCATACGTTGTACGCATGGAATACGTTGTAGGTATATATTCAAATAATTAGGATTTTATTACAAACTTAGGAAGGGATATTACAAAAATAATGCCCTCATGTATTTTCCATTGAACTATTATAGGCATGTGTTAACCGATCCGATTCGATCAAAATGAGTAGTCACAGCCTATAATACTCGTACCTATAGACTAAAATAGTGCGTATATAGCACTATATTAGTACTACTACTGAACTATTTTAATACACTAACTAAAAATGTAGAGTTCGATATACTATTAGATACTGTTAGATATACCACGCAATAACGGCTTACGTAGGTACCTCCTGAATGATTAAACAGAAAAGATATATATGTCCAACTTCAAATAATTAACATTAGACAAATAAATTCTCTGCTAATTTACAAGCAATCATTTACCTCGGTTTAAGTGTTAAACGTATCGCTAAAACATAGTTACGTTTATACAAAGTATTTTTAGTAGGTGACTGAAAGATAATATTTACTTTAGTTAAATAATTCCAGGCTATTTATCAAAAAGGCAGATAAAAGCAAACTGATTACAGCAACCGATGATATCAACACACATTTCAATATGGAAACAAATACTTTCCAGAATAATATTATACATTTAAAAATTATATTTTACATAAACTAGAGATACATTTTCGACCGATCAAATTTTACAACGCCATCATTTCATTTGTCACCATAACCACCAAACCACCATGTTTTAATTGTTAGTTTACGTAGATATACAAATAAATTTTAAGATACTTTTAATAAAATGAATTTAGGCATGCATGCGCATCTCGAGACCAAAACCTAAGCATCTGTAGTATAATGCATATTGCCACCTTTTCCCCAAGTTGAAGGAAACTTTTGGAGGCCTACGTTTCAAATCAACAGAGGAAATCGAAGACGCCGTGACTGATTACTTTAAAAAATCGGACGCATCGCACTACCAACTTGTTCGCTACGAAAATTATCTAGAATGATTTGGGAATTATGTGGAGATGTCAACACCTGTTTTTGTGTTTTGGCCCCTTTTTGGTAGTGTAATACAAGCGTTAAACTTTTTCTTAAACTTCTTTCGTAAAAGCGTTTTTAAACGAGCCTCGTATATAAACAACAGCGGTCCAACATCAAATTGTGTCGATTTCGGCGTATACTTAATAATATTTACGTTTGGCAGTATTTGAGTTAAACCTATTTGTAACACACTAATTAGGTAAGTAGGTATATAGTTTAGATAAATTATTATTGTACAAGATAATACAATCTAGTGTATATAGTCAAGGGATCGAACCAACCGTTACACGTGATCAATGACGATTTTGCATGGCAATCATTATCAACCCCAAATAAACACATATTTTATTATCTTCGCTAATATACTTGTATGACTAAAATGTGAATTAATATATTATGTAAATAAGATTACGCAAGTAAGAAAGACGGTTTGAAAGACGGAAAGAAAGACTGTTTTGGTATGAGAGAGTGTGGTAAATTTTATTTATTTTTTATTATTATTTCATTTCAGATTTAGGCGAGGATTTAGAAGAAGGAACTTCACAAAAAAAGCAATATTTACTTTTGGACTACCAAGCAAAACAAATTTGTCTAAATGTGTATAAAAACTTAAAACAAGATCCTATGCACATTGCACATAGGAGATAGCAAATCTATCGCGCTGAGAAAAGTTTCAAAGCTATCAGAGGCTGTTCCTTACAGTACTTTACGTCAGCTTGTCAAGAAAGGAAACAAAACATGAGAAAGAGGTCTGATGCAGGAATATCCAGAGATTTGGACTTGGCCACAAGAAAACTTTTAAGAAATTTAATTTACGAAAAATATATAAAAACAATTATATTCCCACCATAGAATTAATTTTAAAGAAACTTACAGAGCCTCAAACACCTTGTTCCGAAAGCACTTTACGACGGAGGCTTAAAAAATTGGGTTTCCAATTTAAAATTGTTAATAAGCGTGCTGTCGTAATGGAAAGTCGAAGAATCGTATTGGCGAATATAATATTTAGAGAAAATAAAAGAATTTAGAACTAAAGGAAAATAGATTTAATATTTGGGCGAAACCTGATGGTATGACAGCCACGACACTGCGAAAAAAGGTTGGACTGATAAGTACCAGATGTCAGATGTACCTCCAAGCAGAGGATCCCGTATGGTCCTTTTGCTTGGTGCATCTACGGATGGTTGGGTTGAAAATGGCCTTAAATTGTGTAGTAAAAAGCTGAAAGAATGTAATGTGGATTAACACAAAAATATGGGCTCAAATATTTTTCAGTGCTTTGAAAAAAAGTTTAATTATAAGCATAAATTCTGAAAGTGTCATTTTATAAGATAATTAGGCCTACCATTCAAGCCAAGATCCCATAATTACCCAATATGTCCTCAAAAAAAACAGGTCAAGAATTTCTTCTTAAAAATTACTTATATTTCGAAGTCATATACCAAAAAGCAATTGTGGAAGGTACTTAATACCAAACAATGGGAAAAACAGTATGTGATTGACTTGTCGAAGGCAATTGTAAAAGTAAGTAAATATGAAGACGAATATAGAACACTAGGACAAATTCTTATCAATGGTGTATATAACAAAAATGTGTAATTGTTATATAATCACTCCACCTGTTCGTGAGATATTACTAAAAACTTACGCACTTATCACATTACGGGTGTCAATTATAAAATAAGAACATCAAGATACCTCTGGAAACAATGCATATTTGCATTGTTTATTTGTTGAGAGATGTCATCCAGTTTTTTGTGAGATAGTAGTTCACTCTCTTAGATATTAGCGTAAAAAATACGTAGTGTTCGTAAAGAAGCAAGTTATTTTGAAAATGGTATATTCATTGGAAGAGCGAAAAGAGTACTTGAAGAGTTACTTGAAATTTATATTCAGTGCAACAAGAATAAGTCTCTTGCTCGGAGGGAGTATGTTAGGTTATTTCGAGAAAGGCTACCTCCTTCCAAAAATAGTTTTAAAAACATTTATGCAAAGTTTAGGAATACCGAATCTCTGAGAGACAAGAAAAGGGAAAGGCGAAGAACAAAAACAGGAGAAGACACAAACCTCAACGCGTTATTATATTTTGCTGAAAATCCATCCAAATCATCCTATGCCGCAGCAATAGAATTGGATATATCACAAAGAAGTGTGATAAAAATATTACATCGCCATAATTTTAAACCATATAGTATTTTGCCCATTCAATATTTAGACGACAACGACCTTCAAGACAGGTTAACCTTCTGCAGAGACATACTTGATAGAATAGAGAAAGATGATGAGTTTCTAAGTCATGTCTTTTGGACTGACGAAAGCAGTTTTTCTACTGCGGGAATTTTTAACAGAAAAAATGCACATTACTGGGCAGCTTGTGATGTGGCATCCACAAGCTATTGTAGGTCCTGTATTTATAAATGGGCCCTTAAATGCACAACGTTATGTGGATATTCTTCAACATCCGGTTGAAAATTATTTAGATAATATTAATTTAGTGGACAACAGATCTGTTATTTGGCAGCAGGATGGCGCACCACCACACTCTGCAAGGAACGTCACCGAATACCTAAACAGAAAATATCCTATTTGGATAGGAAGGCACGGTGTTATACATTGGCCCGCTAAAAGTTCGGACTTAACACCTATGGATTTTTTTCTCTGGGGTACGATAAAAAAAGATATATACGAAACTGGGGTTTTTAATAATATGAGTTAAAAGAATGCATACGTGTAAAAATTGAGGAATTAAACCAAAATGGTGATATATTTCAAAGGGTGTGAAGCAATTTTATAAAGCGATGCCAAATGTGTATTCAGAATGGTAGTGGTTACGTGGAAAATATTTAATTACGTTACGTGTAAATAAATAAAATTGTGTTACTCTATTGTGTTACTGTATTAATATTGACTTTTATTTATTTTTATTAGGCTTATGTTGTTTTTTGTTATTACTCGTTACTGTTATTGTCACCTATATATTATTTATTTATTATCTCAATAAATGGCATTGTTTCCAGAGGTATCTTGATATGTTTTTTGTTTTATAATTGACACCCGTAATGTGATAAGTTTTTAGTAATATCTCACGAACAGGTGGAGTGATTATATACCAATTAGATATTTTTTTATTCAGAAAATTAAGGACATTATTTTGGTATAAAAATATACGGGGTGTTCCATTTAAAAAAATCATGTTTTATTTTCCACCCTGTATATCTTACGAGATTTTTAATATCCATGCTCAGATTATAAAAATTCACAAAAACCGCGTCCACTCCTTTTTTGAATGAGTTAAATCGGCAAAGGAAAAGTGAGATAAGGGGGGGGTGTCAATCTTAAGAGACTTACCCTGTACATATAATGTTTATTACTTTAAAATAAAGCTCCTATTTTATTCATTGTTATTATTTATCAAATAACTTGAAAAACGAATAGATTATTTTTTAAATTATGTTAAAAAATAATTTTGTGAAATGCGAAAACCCAAAAAATCCGACCCTGGCTGCTATTTGAAATTAGTACTGGCGGTTTATTTTTATACGAATAGTTTTTATACGAATATGAATTATTTCTGGCGGATACTATATTTGGAGATAGGAAGGGGTTTTGAAGGGGTCGATAAAACTGACAGTAAATCGGTCTTAAATAACGAACATTTATTTGTCAGTCGGTTATTATTTTAAGAACCATGGCATGAAATCGTTGACAATTTCGGTAGTTTTCCAAAGTGCAAGCGCGTGTTATATATAACATATTTATATCTACTATCAATTATTACTATTATACCTATCTATTATAACGTACTAGTTAATGTTATGCAATTGTGATACAGATATTAATAGTTATATCTTGTGCAGCGTGTGCTGCATAGCGACATTTATTAGCATTTGAATCAGCGCTCGGCAAATTGTAATGGCGTTCATAAATTATTTTAATTGAATAATGCAATGTAACATTTAATTATCGCACTCGCACTTCGTGCACAATAATTATTATCAATTAGAAGGTTAGGTGCAATTTTCAATGCTATATTCATTGTCTGCGTATCGACTGGATGCTGAGAGTTAAAACTCCCATAAATCACGTTTCTATAACTATACCTAAGCGAAATGCCGTGATATAAATTTATGAGACACCATTTTAACAACTCACTCCCGTAGTCAGTTTGTCACTCAAGGATATTCTTACTACACTCGTTAACGCGTTTGCACGTTGTCTTTATCATTCCCACTAGGTGACCGAAAGGGGGAAATATAACTGCCCGTTATATTGTAAGGTTAAAAAATACAACACATAATGATCATTATCTTCCATTTACATGGTACTTCTTGTGGACATAATATTTCGAAAGTTGATAAAAGTTGTTCAGCGAAAATTTCCCTGAAACTTAGGTTAGCATAAAAATTTCCAAACAAATACTATCTCTAGAATCTACAAGCGAGCAAATCCAAATTTACAACAGTACCTAATAACAAAAAATAAAAATACCATACTGGCGTAGAATAAAGAATATGTAGATACTTGAATTACGCCGAAAAATTTTAAATTTTAAATCATGCCAAGTTAAATCCGATTTTAAGAATTCTTTCTCATTCATGTATTAAAAGTGATACTTTATCACTTGTGAGTGTGAAAAGTTATACTTTATCACACGAAGGGAAAAGTAAATAGTCATGGGCCCTCTAAATGGTAGGTACGTAAGTCGCTACCATCGACTGAAATTTGTTGGAAAATGTCGTTCATTTGATAACTACCGTAAAACCGTGTAACATCGTCATTGAATTGTGCGAGCTTTTGACTCAAGCTACCTATTGAAGGAACAAAGGTGTCAGACAGAAGCGAGAACGTCAAGAAATCGTGGGTAAAAAAATAAACCCTAGACGTGCAATTTCCGTCAATGAAAATTAATTCCAAAACAGCAATAAGAGGAGCAAGCTTCAGCAGAAGCAAAGAGAACTTGTAGTGAATAACCACAAAGAAAGAATTGGAAGAAAAATACAGAAATATTGATGATTAACCAAGCACAAGTTGCGAAAGAACACAGAAGGGGGTCCTAAAAACGCTGAAAATATTTGCGAAATTTGCAAATGTGATTGCCATTTCTATTTGGGCTCTGACTGGCTTCAGTGGATCCAGTGAAAAAGTGGCACATGCAATAATGAAGATTAAAGTTCCTAATTTATTTCTAGTCCTTTTAACGTTAATTTCTGTTTCTGCTATATTTTTGTAATTACGTATAACAAACAAGAATATTTATTTACCCAATTTAAATATTTTTAAAAAATTTTAAAGTGCCGATCTTGGCTCAGAATGCGTCCTATTTCAATCTGTAGCAGAATTAGTAAATGTGCCGAAATTGGTTACACGAAATTGGTTTCAACCTCTAAAAAGCTGCCCTACTTAAGCCACACGCTCACCTAGCACGCCACAAACACTCCTTGTATTTGTAAGACTTCACAAAAAATGCTATATGTATTTGATCCTATATTTATTTTGAGTACCGACTCCTTACAGTAATGATATATGGGAAACTGCAATCTACCATAAACATTCACGGAAGTGTTAGATTGTAGCTGTAGCTTTCATAAAGAAAAAGCATAATGGAAATACCATGCACAATAATAGGTACATGTTACACGCGATAGCTCTACCCACCATATACCCACACGTGAAAGTAATAACATAATTAAATCCGTAATGCATCAGCACGTCGAGATCATCGGTCAAAATTTTAAAATTTCGACTAGTGAGTCATATTGCAGCCTGGCTAACTTGATGCTTTTTCAGCCAAGTGTTTATTTTCGATGACGGAAATGAAACAATACCGCATCGTGATTCACTAGTATGTCACGGTTTCAGTTCAATACTAAGCAACTAAGCTGTTTACAAGACGCCAACAAAACTCATTGTGTAGTTCTATTTTTAAGTTTTTTCGTTACAATACTGGATTTGACTAAATTATTATCAAGAAATAATATCCATATGGTCAGCAAAAAATATGTGCAATTCTCGAACAATTACACAATTATTTCCCCCCTTAAAAGACGCATAAGATACGTGTAATTTTTGATAATGTGCACTCATTCCTCATTCTCATATTCCAAGAAAATCACGATATGCCAAATTGACAATCTGTTTATAAAATTATAAAAATGCCACAAAGGCTTGATATGTTTTAACAAATACAATATTAATTGAGTTAATGTCATATTATAGCGAAAAACATCTAACCTAATACACCTCGATCATTTATAATTACTCAAAATGTGAATTAGAGAATGCGTTGAAAGCGATGTTGCTTGCTGTTTTCAACATTCTCTATGACAAAATGATCTGGGTATTATTGATTTACATAGTAGTTTGTTATTTTTTTTAAATTTCTAACCATGCGTAAATCAATCATTAAAATATTAGAGCGATAACATACGTTTGTAGGTTATGTCAAGACATGCATGATAAAGAAATGTCAGACGGGCAATCAGTTTATAAAAATGTCATAAAACTATCCCCGAGCATTCATGAATACTCCAAATTTTGTAATTCATAGAGAAAGCCTCAGGCGTGATGAAAGCCAACAGCTATTATCAAACAACTCGATTTTAACATTTATTTCTCTATGACAAAATTTTCTCGGTAGCTAAAATGTCACAGCAGAAGAAAATTTCACACCGAAAATTCAACATCAATGACGCATCCTAGTACATTAAATTTACGGCAAATTATAGATATTTGTTTAATTTCTTTGTCTAATAGTACTTATATAATATACACACGAGGTAGAGGAAACGGCAAAACTTATCGTAACAAAGTCGCAATGGGCTCGAGCGCGAGCTTCTCCAAGTGGCCCTCGTCAAGAGGTATGTATCGTGAAGAAGTGGAGTAAAAAAAATAAAATACATATTTCCCGCCTCTGCTATTGCAAATTCATTTCGGTCTTTAATATTAGTTTATAATTTTGGGAGTGTCTACAGAACCGCCGCGGTTGTTGTTTTATATTCATACGCAGCCGCTGCGGCGGTCTAAATAATCTATAAATATGCTTGCGAAACCATATTGGGGAACCGTATGCCATATACACGTAGATATATTTATCATCTGGTCAGTCGGGTAATATTCTTTAGGAACCAGCTCATCGTCCTTGGAGGACCTTACAGCATGTACATGTAGACGTATATACGTAGCGTTATTTATCTGGTAAGTCGTCAACCCTGTGCCTGTGGCAAAAGTAAGTGTGTGCTTTAGGGCAAGGGAAATATACTTATGTCATCTATCTGAAAGGATTAAGTAAAATAATAGTTTAGTTAAGAAAATTGACAAAAATAAATAAGTAAAAACAAATACCATAAGCTGTGGGATCTAAACGTGAAACCTACAGTATATCAAACATACGCTATATCTAGGATATCAACGCTCTGCCAAACGTGTGATTAACTAAACATATGAATGGCCAGATTTAACCGCTCAGGCGCAGTAACCTCGATGAGGCTCCGTATATATAGAAAACAACCACCGGGGCGGTTCTGTAGACACCCCCTATAATTTTTATGCGAGTAATGAAAATGATTTTTGATCAATATGGATCGGTGGGACGTACATGGGCCCTGCGGGAGTTTTGAACTCCATTTGAACTCGTTTTGAACTCGATTTGACTTAGCGCATCGATAGCTACGCCACTGATTATAGGTCTGTTACTGTCGTGAGCAAAAGAAAATAGGACAACAATCATTTTCTAATTTCTAATGTAAATCTGTCTCTATCTGCACACTTGCCATCAATTTGGAAACTAACCGACAATATCACAAAAATTAAAGTTAAATGTACACTAGTTTTTAGCAAAATAACAAATATACGTTATTAGACTTGTCCTTTTTTTTTTGGACACGACTGTGTGGTTGTTCTCGCAACGTTGGGATCAACTCTTGAAAAGCTGGGTCAAAATATTTAATAGGTAAGCATTTTAATTCTCGACGTTTAAATAAATAATACACTTGCTATTTCATAGGTAAAACACCAAAATGGTAATAAATAACTAAATAAATAAGTAAATAAATAAATACCAAATTTGTACTTTATGGATGTAGGACATGCGTGATTTGGACGTGACTGTCATACAAGCAAGCAATAACGAGGGCCTCCTTATGTGATCCACACGTTATGAGCTCGGTATAATATGTGGGTGTGCTTCTTGTCAGCATTTAGCTTCATGGGCATAGTTTTAAAGACGTTCTCGTTCCCATTAGGGTAATACAATAGCTATACTATTCTGCGAATATGAAATAGTAAAAGTTACAATCTCATCATAACTCAAACAGTCTTAGTGAATGTGCACTTTGTGAGTACCTATTTGTATTTGTATTTTTGCTCATTCTACAAATTATAAAATTTGCAACATTCTATGGAATATTGTGATACTAAATTAGATGTAGCTTTAGGCAATGTACCGAGGCCGCCTCCTCTTTACGACAAGTGGGTTCCAAGCATTTAAGTTAATTTCAGACAGTCAAAGAAAGTCGTGGTCAACCACCGATCGAATGATCTAATAATTCATAATTTTGATATTTGACACTAATATTATTAATCTATGTCTGACACTTTTTGCAACAGAGGCAAGCTAAAATCTAAAATAAATGGCGATGGTGATATAGCTGGTAATAAGGAAATCGACAATCCTAAAACAGATGTATTACTTAGGTAAGTAGGTAGTTATCATCAGACCACCAACAGCAAATTCTTAACTAAGCAAATTAAAGGTACATGCGCTACCTAAATTGTAGTTTTTACAGGTGAGTGCCCCTACGGACAGCTGTCCATAATTTTATAAAGAAACATTATGAATTTCTTAATTAACACACGCAAAGCTTAGGAAATGTATATGACAAGGTACCAAGAGGTATTGCTAAGGTTACGATGATATTATCACCATTTATATACTTTATCCTGGAAGTGTCGTGACCACAAACTCTGACGCTACCTTAATAAGGAAAGTGGTAGGTACTTACAGTCGGAACCAAGTACACAAACCGTCAATGACTGTTCTCGGATACTACTCCGAGGTAGAAATCTTGGTGGCGGACCAATGCCCAAGCTTGAGGGACTCCGATGCACTCTATGCAAAGTAACTATCTACGGGTCTAACTAAAGGTTGCGCCCCACGGACCTCAAACCTTATTACAAGCTGTTTGAAGTAGAAGTAATGGTCGCTGGACTTGATAGGTGCCACTTGTGTCAATTGTGACGCAAAGAAGATAGGAATAAGAGTGTTGAAAACTTGTCGCTTTTCAGTCCCTCACATATGAAATTTATAAAGTAAAGAGGAGATATTAGTTGTTAACCTTAACTCTTATTAGGCAAGCTTAACACTTTAAGCCAGAGTATTGTGTAAACAGTTGTTCAAGTTCTACAATCTCTGTCATGGCTCCCAAGTACACACATAAAAGGTCTTTTTTGTCTCTTTGATAAAACTGACCAATCAGATCACTTTGGCTAACACAACAATCTGGCTAATCAAGCCAGATTTAAATAATTAAAGTTACTAGGTTTGAATTGGAATATAAAATGCTGTTATTACTTACTTCAAGCAATTGTTTATTAAAGTATATTTTCAAACAACCATTTCTCTTATTTCTTGTTATAATTTGTACACTTAGTCCGTCTGAATGCAAATAAATACCATACCATTCTCCTTAAATTAGTAGCTGTAAAAATATATTAAAATCAAACACAGTGGCTTTTAAACGCATTTAATCTTTAGGGTTGCATAACCAAAAAAAACTTGTTTGAATACAACCCTGTATGAATGGTTACCTAACTTCAGATTATCTAAGGGTAGTCTAACTCCAACAAATATAGACAATCAACGGCATAAGTAAGCACATACAGGGTGGTTGAAATTTCAAATTATGACCGTTACAATACTTTTCGCAAACTGAGCAGCATTTGTCGGTATATTTCGGTCAAGTTAGATTATATATCCGCCTAACTGAAATGAATTAATCGTAAATTGCTTCTGGCACGATTCGAACCCGGGGTCCCTCTACTGTGAATCCAAAAATTTAACACTGCATTACTAAGAGATTGAGTTGTTATTGACTTCTGAAAGTTATATGTATATAGGATAGGTATTTAAAATACTGACAGATACAATTCCTTCCATGGCGGCTATTTATTGTTTGTTATTTACAATTTTATGACGATTGATGTAATAATTTTGGTACTATTGTGTTATAATAATGGTATAAAAAATAATGCTCTATGAGAAAACCGGCGATTTTGGTTTTACCTGATCAAATAAATGTAAACTCTTTGACTTTCGCAGAGATTATAAACTATCTGGGTTAGCGAAGATAGTGATTGTGTCGGTCCAGTGTCTACATAAACAAGTATAAAATATCTACGTAACAACCAACAACATACTTCATTTATACTTGTGTAATTTAAAGCCCAACTGACTTAAATTCTATATATGGACTGAACATAAACAACATTTATTTGAAAGCGATTTAAAACACTTATTGTTTTGGGTATCCATGACATATCTTGATCAATATCATAATGGTTTAATTACGGATCGTAATATAGATAAGAAAGTCTAATATAAAAAACCTAATGCTTGTGTTTCTAAACGATTGTTAAGCACGTTCTGCATAAAATTCTGATAATATCTGCCTACGTTTCGAAACAGAAAATTAGAAAGCTCATTGCTACGCCTCGTCATTTAAACTAAATCTAAGTATAGTTGGAAATATATCGACATTTTCCGTTATATAAGGCAAGTAAAAACCTAACCCGAGACTCAACCACAATATTTCTTGCCGAAATTGACTTAACAAAATTGTGTATGACAAGACAAACGGTGCAGGAATAAAAACGATGTTATGAAGCTATTATTTAATAATAACATTAGGCTTACATATTTTTTTTGATTATTTCAACTTTAACATGACACAGTTATTGTTTTTGGCCATAATTTTACATACTACCCGGTGATTTGCCATGTTCGGTGTTGTTAAACAAGAATGACTAATTATATACTTTCTAGCGTGCATTATGCTCAGGGTTAACTATATCCTTAGAGGTTCTCAGGTGATTTAAATATGCATACATATACGTAATAATACTCGCTACGAGGAAATAAACAATAAATTAGTAATTCATTAATAAACGATTGGTATAATACTAATTTATAATATAATAGAACTCGTATTTAAAACATAACGGGGATATTTAGTTGCAAAAAATGTTGCTTAACTATATAACCTAATAAATTTATGAAAACCTTGAACTAATGAGTGCATTAAAAAAACATTGTGTTCAAAGCATGGGTAACGGAGACGGATGCGGTTTTACTACCTCGAATCGTTGAGTGAGAAAGTCAACGATTCCAAGTCATTGAGTAACACCAAATTTCGAATCAAAAACCCTAGTGTAAAAGACACAGTGTAACAACACGGCATCGGCAGGTCAAACAAGAAGGGCTGTATTCCTTGTATATGAGCCTAAGGATATAATTTTAAGATTTATAGCCCTATAAGCCATATACAGATTTTTTTAAGGGCGTAATTTCCAAGATACAGAGCGTTACACTTATATATTGGAAACGAATTTTTCGATAAAAGTTACGCTTCTTTATAATTTCTCACTCTACGCCCGAATGCTTTTGACGTCACAACCTTTATTGATATGCCCGCGCGAACTCGATTTGCCCGTGCGAGCAGCGGTTATGTCATTGACGTTGAAGTAGTGTGTCAGAGTTGCTGCCATATCATTGTAAACACGGGTTCTCCGGCGTTCTATAAAGGATCTGACGTCACATACGGGCGGTTGACGTCAGAACCTTTATAGCCTCGACCAAGGAGCGTTTTATAGCCTCATCAAATGCGCTGCTTCTATTTAGCTTTCATTTATTTCGGTGATTAGAAGAAATTGGCTATTGCATGAGACCTATCGATTTTTGTTACAATTGAAAACTTAGTCCACATCTCTATTATGTTGGCAGTTAAAATCAGAAAATTCCTACTCAAATCAGAACGTTAACACTAACTAGTCTAAACTAATAACTAAAGATCAAGAAAATTGTCAGCAAGTTCTGATTACCACTTTATGTAGCAACACCATAAAACCGAATAAGAGTTGAGACATGCCATGAATTTCATATAAAAATATCCGTTGCACATATTTTCATAGATATATAACTTTATATACATATGTTTTGCGGTCAACGTCATTGATCCGACATTGCGTTAAATTATAATATTTTGTTTTGACTACAAATAAATTTACAAATGCATTTACAAAAATTTGAGCCATTAGCGTACCGTATCCCCAAAATACTGACCTACTTCGTACCGCTGCGCACCGTATATTTTTAAAGAGATTGATGATCATTAACCTTAAATTAGAGTCGGCTGCAAGCGCACAATAATTAAGAGAGTACATAATTTAACATTAAATATAAATATATTTCCATATCTTACACTCCGGTGAATGATAAATAATGTTTTGACATTGGCGAGACTCCAAAAATTTTATTCATCGGCGCGGGCGTAATGATTTAGTAATTTTACGGTATTTATAACTTGGGATGGCTTTTGGTATTTGACCGGAAGAGCATTTGGGATAGATGCACGCTTTTCATAATACAATTCACGCACGCAGGGTGTTGCAAACCAAAATGTTTTTAACAAAATTGGGAAAAATTTTATAGCATACTGAATTCATTTATTTTGGCACACTTCGCCACATTCGCCTGCTTACCTTCCATATTCCGTCAATCAACGCTACCGTCAAATAAGTGGTAATAAATTATATTTATTTTATCAAACTGCTTATGTAATGTAATTCGAACGACTCGATATATACGAATAAACAACGCATTGATCCTAAGCCAATTGAAAGTAAGACAAGCATGTGAGTCATACATATGGTTTCTTCGTAATCATCAATGATTCATTTTATTTATATTGCCCTAGAAATAATTCTAAAGGTCTTAACGTAAACCGAGATGTAAACAAATCATTATAATAAGTATATATTTTAAAGAGTGGTTATTACTGCACGTTAAGAAATACGAAAATACTGATGCTACACATTAAAGCGTTGTTTAAATAAATAATGACATATTATACCTATTAACATTATTTGTTAAGTGTATCTTTTGTTCTGACCAATAATCACAAAAAATATTTTATAATGGAGTGGATGCGCATTAACATGCCATATCCACTCGACACCATTTAAGTAAGCTATTACTACAGTTAGGAATTTGCATATCAATTTCTAGACGTCGATATATTTCAAGGTTTAGACGTGTATGTTGTAGATGCATACATATTATCTTGCCTGCCAACATGTCTAGTAACAAATTGCCAACTCCTATATGTGTGCAACGCATGTAATTAATTGCCAGTTTTCCATTTATGGAGCAAATCGTTCGAATGGCTACCTCATATAGGTTTAATTTAGACTTATATACATTGTTTTTGGATATATTAAAATCCGTAGCTGAACTTTGAAAGCATGGATGTCTGTCTTGATATACACTACTGTGTTACAAAGGGAATATTCTATGAATATTCTGGGCACTATTCCCGCTAAGGCCAGCTATAGGCAGTCGCTCCAAAGGACGCGGCAAGAGTCGATTGAAATTTTACTGTCAAATATGGGTGTAATAACTCGTATTATAAGAACGTACAATTGGAATAATATTAAAAAAGAAGAAGTTAATTAGGTATATTAAATTTTTTTAAATCTTGCTTCCGGAAACCAATAATTATGTATTAACCCACGAAATTTGGTGCATTACTACTGACGAGAAATATATTTTTTAAGTGGCTCGTTCATTTTTCTCATAATGGCTTTAAACATGTCTGCTATTGAAGAACATAACTTTCAAATGGAGTACACCATACATACCAGTATAGTTTCTGCCACTTTATACATACCAGTATAAAGTGGCAGAAACTAAAAATTTCCCACTTGATAATTATATTTGTCAAACACTGGTAGCCAATGGAACTAACCGATTAACTTTCCAGCCTTTACTTTACTCTCCAGCCACCTTGATTCGGCACTTTAAGACGCAACATTGCTATTTTCCATGATTTTCTTAGACCGCGATCGATGCCACGATTGAGTACCCACAAAATCAAGATTACAGTCATATGTGCAAAGCAATTAATTATGTCTTGGCATTCTTTTCTTCATTGTAATTTGTGAGCTTTAAAAAAACGTTATAAAGTGTAGGGTAAAGGGGGTAAAAATGAGACGGATTTTAGAAATTTCAACTTCCTAAAGTTATTAGTTAGGTAATTAGGAAACATTTTAAACAGAACGTTTCAATTTTACATTATTTGCAAATTTTATTAACAATTCTGACCTATCTATATGTAAATTCAAAAAATATATTTCACAAAAAGACTGAAGTATGAAACGTGCTTTACTTTATTGAACTTGATTCGGAACTTAATTTTGAGAAAGTAAAAAAAATACATGGAAATAGTCAAAACATTTTTTTTGGTAATTTTTTACCTACATTTATAAAATACAGGGTATTCCTTAATGACGTGATAATATTTCAGGGTATGATTCCTTAGGTCATTTTATGAGGAAATGTCTATACGAACGGCTATATGTCTATAGCAACGGTTTAAATTGAATTTGCCTTTTTTAAATCGCAATTTTTTTATATATCAGAAAGTACAGTATTATTTTCAATTTTGAGATGTGGTAATAGGATATCGTCAAGCCACATGGTCTAGCTAGCTAAAATTTATTTTATCTCCCCACCAGTGGCGTCCCTACAAATATGTCCTCTAGTTTTATCAAAAGTGGTACACCACCGACATATTTGCCTGGTTAGTTCTGCGTGAAAACGGTCTCTTGCGCTTGTCTTGTCAGATGCACAGTTATTGATTGAAACAATTAAATACAAATTGAAACTAATTATTATTATAATTATAATTTTATTTTATAAAAATTGATTATATGGGGACACTCCACTGGTGGAATGATAAAATAACTTTTCTAAATAAAATATATTGTTTAATATTCTATTAACGCATGCCACAATGGAAAATTATATATATTCAGTGCTTTCAGTTTCAGTGCCAACCAATTCACTTGCAGACCGTTTATAACACCGAGTACCAACTGTATAAAATAAGTTGATAGTCACGTGGCTGGTAATCACTCACGCCGGACCTGTATATAATACTAATTTCCTAATCACATTTTTATTCTACATATCTATTAAAATATTTGTTTATTACAAAGAGACACTTAATTGATGCTACTAATAACATGAAAGTCTGTAAAATTAATATTTCAGCAATATTTATATTACGCAGACTTTTAGCGTTCGTTTCGAAAAACGAGAAATAACATTAATCAATATTGGACTGATAGGTTCACATAATTCTTGGTGCCTCTTAAAGCGCAGATGTTTAGGCGCAGAACATTAATCATCAATCAAAGTACAGTAATTAATATTTTAGAGCAAAACAAAACGATTTTTTTTAAATATATTTCAAACAATCTAGACAAGTAGATGCTTATTCAAAATGTAATAAATTGCAATAAAGTGGAACGCTTAATAATTAATATCCAATTCAAAAACAAATAATCTATTATTTTATCCGATATAGCGACTAACTGATATGATTGAAATGAAAGAAAAAATGAGTTAATGAAATAGTAATTTATACAATATTATCGGAAATGTTATTTTCATATGAATAATTCCCACGAGTTAGATAAATACGAAATATATTGGTATAATAAGTCAGGAAGCCTTTAAAGATATTTATTAAGATCATTTATGAACTACATACCTATATATTTTAATTTATACCATACTATTTCACCGGATTCAACTAGCATTTCAGCAACTAAATCAATATAATAAATCCAGTTAGTTAGACCATTACTCATATAGTATATTATTTATTGAGTGTAGGCAGTGAGTCTCTGTAAAGTTATTATAGTTAATAAAATGATGGAAATCGCACATAAGTTTTGCTGCAATAAAACACTTCAAAGTAAGGTTTATATCTGTCAACAACAGTTTTTATTGTTTATTAACAAAGCGTTGTCTAGTCGATTTTGCTCTTAATTGACCCTGTACCTAGACGTGATTTATGCCTGAGACGAAATGAGACAGTCGTTAGAAACACAAATTTATTTAATACAATAGGCCAGCAGCTCATAAAGATACATCACACCACACGAGGTGATAAATTATTAGTGTTTTGTTGGCAATGGCTGCCACGACACAATTAATAAATATTTTTAAAAAGCTCTATAATCACTCCTATACATCTTGTTCACTATTTATGTTATTGTTGCATCCCTCACACAATTCAAAACATAACCGTTATGTTAATAAATTTAAGATAAAGTGGAAAAGCGTTGTCACCCACCTACGTGTTATCCTAATTACATTTCATGGAGAAATATGGAACATAAGTTCCACACACACACAAAAACATTTCCCGATGAATTTTATTGCTAAAAAAAGTATAATCTAGTTATCACTGGGATAGAGAACAAGCTCGGTTGTTGATTATTATTGTGACATGTCAGATTTATCAGAAATACTTTTGTAAGATGTCAGCATACAGCATTGATATCCGAAAATCTATCTATAATTCAGTTGAACGAGTGCATTTTTTGAGACCAAAATATTGGACTGTCCCATTTACCGTATAATTAAGGAATGCGAAGAAAGGTATACACCATGCATAAATTTACCCAAAAGTGGACGGCCTCAAGTTTTGGCCCCAAATGGGGTAAACAGACTCATCCAAATTGCTCAAGACAAAGTTGGGACGTCCACTCGCAAGTTAGGACGCCGAATTGGAGGACTGTTGGCAGGGTTAAAAAATTATTAAAATATCGAAAAAGAAGGAAGTGTCCCAAATACACCGCCGCACAGTTAGATAGAATCCCCAGATGCTGTCGAACATTTTATTGGCAAAATCGTCGACATTTTATTGGCAACAGAGTTATTGTTATTCTCGACGACAAATATTTTACATTACCTAATTCGGAAATCAAAGGTAAGGGATGGTTATTACACGTCTAATATTGAAAATTGACCAAACAACGTAAAATCAAACGAAAAATTTGAGGGTACGGTTTTGGTCTGGTGCACTATTTCTCAAGCAGGAATTTCAAGACCTTACGTTGTGAGAGTGAGAGGCGAAGCTGTAGATGCAAAAGTCTATATTCGTAAAGCAGCCCTATTCTATAACTTAAAATCGAGTAGAAGTGAGTATAAACGAATAGAGATCGAGGCGCCAAATTTTTTTGTTTGACACTACTAACACCTAACAATTTAAACAGGTTATTTTATATTTATTTGTGTACCATCGCAGCCCTTAGAATATTAACGATTCCATGGATGTACACCATCCATGGAATCGGTGTGTTCCTTGGAGAAGAAATAGAAGAAAAATTTCAAAGGAAAATATGTAAATAAAAAACTATAAATATCTGCTGCCCTTAAGCAATTAAAATTTATTTTAAACAGTTACCTATTTAAGTACTTTACAAAGACGAGTTATCATATATAGAAGCATAGGTTAAGTGAATAGATAATCCGTCGTAATGCACTCAATTCTCGCTGTAAATGATAAACGACATCTACAAAAACTGTATCGAAACTGATGGTTCTAATCGGAATTCTAGATAGAGCTGTAATGCAGTTTTGTTATTCTTTCATTCATAAATTATGCTCCGCCTTTTAATTTTCCACTTATGACGAAAGTACAACGGTACCCAGTCGGTTTATCCTAACAGCTACATACTATGAAATTTGCCAAGTTTACATGGCAAGTTTAAATGCTAACTAAACGTATTATTTGAATAAACGGATAATATCAATATTTCCTTAAAATATTACTTTCTTCACTTATATCAAAATAAAAATTTGCAGATAGAAAAAAAACATTTCATTGTGAGATGATATAGGTATTTACTTATTAACATCAATCCAATAATATTTTTCTACGTTCATTTATTTCAAGTAACGGGTGTGTTCCATTCAAGATTTTACTTTACAGTCGTTTAACCGATTTTTGAAATAATTTAGATAAAAAATTTAGATAATAAAAGCTGCTGTTAGCCGTCGGTAAGCGTTTTAAATTTAAATTTTAAAATTTTCAAAATTCTGTGAACAGAAATAATATAGTTTAATAAAATTATTTGGTATTAGTTAGCTAGTTAGTTGACAAGTGCGAAATGTACTTCGTTAATTTTTTGCTCGTATAACAAATTTTAATATTTAAAAATCCATTAAAATTGGATGATTTTATACCAGGGCGCGCCAATATTATTGGTTAAGATGTGACCTCGATAGAGGTCACATCATAACGTCACTAGAGAAGGCCAGCAACGACGTTTAAAACTTTTTATAGCTACTTAGATAGAGGCACAAACAAATCTTGATTATTAAGCATTAACTTTTGGGTAGAAATTATAATGTGTATATAATAATTTGCCCAGAGGTTTAAGTTCCAATAAAATTATTGTTACTGTTCTGTTATTGATTTTTATTTAATTTACGTAATTTTTATGTGATTTTTCTCAAAACTTATGTTCCATACGTTATAGTCTAACTTTCATGACAGTCGTGCCTCTTAAATCACCTTAAATTAAGAAAGTGAAAATCAGAGGAAATTATGTAGTAACATTTTACTTTCGACAGACGTTTGTTTCATTTACTAATTATTTTTTTTTAATAAAATGTTTAAGTGAAGAAAAAAATTATGATTTACATGACAACTACCTAGCTGATATTTCACAAGTATTCACTGAGAATAATTTATAATTAATAATAAAATGGCTTGGCTACAATTTTTGTTAAGTAATACCTGAAATAGCATTTTAACTAACCCCCGTAACGTAACGAAAACTCACATGTTACATAACTGTCATTTCAAATTTAAAAAAAGTAAAATTAAAACTATGCTGTCTAATATTTATTTACTATTTTGTATTTGCATTCGTAAATGTTTGAATATTTAGATTCATTTCTGTAATTTTTTTTTGTTGTTTTGTCCACCGTATCTTTATCTGACGGACTAATTTAAAACAAATCACCTTTGAAATAATTTGAGAGTAACCATGGAAAGGCATCATACACTGTATTGTCAGCGTTGTTATATATTACCATGTAAATTTATATATACCTAAAAAATGTGCTCTGAAGATCCCGAAAGAAAATCCCGAAATTACCGAGTACATCCTAGAGTAAGTGGTCCTAGAGAACCTAGCAAACACGAAGATCTTAGCGAACACGAATTAATTACCAGTAAAATCCAAGTCAAAGATATGAAAATCAAAGATATGAACACGAATATCAACTTCTTACTGAATGGCGAAATCTGAACAAAATCAAAACTGTAAGTGACGTTTACTTTGTCGAAAAATCTATGAAATCTTATAAGTGTGAAATCAGACGATAAGTCTATGAAATCTTCCATATTATGGACTCGATTCTCAATGATAAAGAGTTGTTTGGCGATAAAAGAAATCAACAAATATCCTAAAACTATTGCGTCAAGCTGTAGGATATACGAGTACAAAGAAAGTCTGAAGTCTTAACAGCAGAACAAGTAAGCAAATTATTATGTGTAGGTCCAGCAAATGAACATCTACTGCCAATAGCAATTTTAGTGTTTGGTATCATTGGTGCGTATCGAAGAGATGATTTAATAAATTTAAATTTAGCCGATGTTGTAGATAATGAGCTTTCTTGTCGTGTTCTTACGAGATGGAAAACTTATACACCAAGAATTTTCACCATTACCAATTAAGGATGTACGGTTTTTGAGCCCTGCACACTTTATCGTAAATATACAGCTCTACGTTAAAAAAATATGAACAGCACAAGATTATTTGTGGCATATGGAAACGGCAAGTGTTACGCTCAACACGTTAGATGCCATTCCATCAGTGATCGGAAAATGTTGCAGAATACCTAAAACTAGAAGATCCCAGAAAATATACCGGGTATTGACTAAGACGTTTTTCGGCAACCATGTCAGTGGAAAATGTGACTTATAGTAACGTCAAAAATGCGTTTAAAATTTGACATTTCATAACGGGTTTGATAAAATACTATTTCGTGGCTTCTGATAGTTATCGTGGATCAATTGAGTTAGACTTGAAAAATGCCTAAACTGCACCAGGATACCTTCTTACTATATGCGCATCTTCATGGTAAGCATCTATAACAAACTGCTGTACTGGAACTAAGTTTCCTCTCGCTTCTGCATGATTACAAATCAATCTTACCTAACTGCTACCACTACATAAACAATTAGAAATGAGTCTATTTCAACCAAACTACTAGTTTCCATGAAACCAAATGTGGCAATTTACTACTGTAAAGTTGTATAAAGCATTTGTTGAACAC
Organism: Tetropium fuscum; assembly: GCA_964058915.1. Taxonomy (NCBI): domain Eukaryota; kingdom Metazoa; phylum Arthropoda; class Insecta; order Coleoptera; family Cerambycidae; genus Tetropium; species Tetropium fuscum. The sequence goes on along the minus strand of CAXKVY010001845.1, from coordinate 94,838 downwards.
CGGCGGTTGCATAAGTTGAAAGGTAACCTCCGTTACGTGGGTTATGTATGATAGAACCGTAAACGGCAAGTAATTGACACTACAGATTCGCACGGTTGAGCAGCTTCGGAGTACCATTGAAATATACTGTCATGACTTATTATATGATCTGCGTCTTGATTTTACCAGCAGAGAAAGATTACTTTCAGGTCCCATGCACCCAATTACAACATATTTTGTGAAGTATACATAACATTACAATCAATCGTGAACGTATATAATATTTCATTCCTCAGGTAACAATTGGATACAGCAGGATATGTGCTCATATATGAATATTAATAAAACCACATTTAAATCAGGTTTAACAGATATAGGAACAGAAAAGGTAACCGAGCGTTTACCTCGGGAACATTATTTATTTCAGAATTAGTTTTTATAATATCAGTTTAAAATATAAATTCAGCGTACCAGGGATGCCCGTTGCAAAGCATCTCTATATAGTATACAGCAAGCAGGCAGCGCCGCATTATCGATATAATTTATTCCCTCGTATTGGGACCGTGCAGATGCTGGGTGGGGAAGCGGTGAACAATCGTCCACGCGCAGTGGCGAACTCTTGAACTTTAATAGTCAGGTGTTATAATATGTAATGTCATTGCTCAAACATGGAATCTCGCAAATGTTGTATCATTACGACGCATATCAGCCGGTGCTATAAATAACTTCTGTGAATTACGTCCTGTAAAATCGTACCAGCCGTAGCTTTAAACCGATTGCCCATGTACCGAGGATCATTCCTTCGATTCCCGCCCGGCCCAAGTACTTTTTTTCGTAATAATAAACTCACTATGTAATACTTTTACCATGTAAGACTTCTTGCAATTTCACACATAAAAATAATTGTAAAATACACCTGATAAAAATTATTCGTATTGTTGTTAATTAAATGATTTTGCCAAAGATTTTTACCTTGTTATCGCACTTGGTAATGGTTATACACTGAGCTCGTAAAGTTTGGAATAAATTCAATTAATCGTTATTGAAGGATTTTCACAGGAAATCCTCGGACACGTCAACCTTATTTTATAAAATGTCACTTTTTTCAGCCATCGATTTTTTTTTTGTTTTGTTCGTTTTTGAGCTATGACGTCATCGACAATTTTTTTAAATGACAACCCATATTTTTTTTCACGGATTTCGATAGAGCACATTTTTCTGAGTGCGAATATGTCAAAAACATAGTACCTTTAACATTAAAGTTTTCGAGATATTCGGTTGCAAAGTTTATAAAATGTACCATGGCACCATGCATAAGCTATCGGGCGGGTCAGGATTTTTAATAGCTTATTGATTCTAATAGCTTATAGCTTATTACATTTTAAAAGATTAAGGAGTAATATTATTTATTTTGGTAGCTTATCGAACATTTTGAAAGATTTGGGAGTAATCTGTTTAATTTTTTAACAACAATTTAAACAAATAAAAAAATATTTTAACAAATAAATGATAAATAATTAAAGTAAAAAATAAAATCAGAGTAAATTTTCAAAGTGACCTCCATTCACTTCCTGGCAATATCCCATCCGCCACTGAAACTCCTGCAGAACCTTGCCAACAGTATCGGGTTGAATGGTTCGAATTTCATTGCGAATTCTGTCCTTTAATTCTTCGATGGTATTTGGTCTATTGAAATAGACTTTGCTCTTTAAATAGCCCCATAAAAAGTAGTCTAGGGGAGTGAGATCTGGAGATCTAGGGGGCCATTCGATAGTTCCCCTGCGACCAATCCAATGGTTAGGAAATACATGGTTTAAATAATCGCGAACGATTACTGCAAAATGGGGTGGTGCACCGTCTTGTTGGTACCATATCGTGTGATGGGGCAGATCTGGATCTACGTCATTTGGGTAAAGTACCGCAAGTGCAGGGACTAAGTCGTCTCTTAAAAATTCTAAATATATTTCACCTGTTAATACGCCTTCAAAGAAAAATGGGCCCAAAATACGATTACCTACAATACCAGCCCAAACGTTAACTTTTTGTGGAAACTGACTACGAGTTTCCATTTTCCAGTGTGGATTTTCAGGAGACCAATATCTACAGTTTTGCCGGTTAACTGCGCCGTCGAGATAAAAGGTAGCCTCATCAGAAAAAACAATATTGCGTAAAAATCCGTCGTCATCAATCAGGCGTTGCAACATGGTTTGGCAAAACTGTAACCTACGGTCAGGATCATCTTCGTTTAACTCTTGGACCAAAACCACTTTATACGGATGCCATTTGTTCAATTTCAAATATTTCAAGACGGAGCTTTGAACTATTCCGTTGTTTGCCGCCACTTGGCGGGTGGGTAAATGGGGATTTTCTTGAAGCTCTAGTAGAACATTCAATTTAACATCTTGTTGCACTGGTGGACGACCCGTTCTAGGGCGATCTCTCGTATGACCCACTTCTAAAAACTTTTGTTCTATTTTGCTAACGGTGGACTGTGTAATTGGTTCTCTGTTTGGATATTTGTTTTTTAAATAAACGGCAAACTTCTACTTGTGTGCGAGCTCTGTCCCCGTAACCGATCATCATCAAAATTTCGATTCTTTCTCTTTCACTCAAACGACGGACCATTTTTAAATAAAATGAATTATGATGGAATAATGATTAATCAACTTACTTAATGATATTATTCAACTGATTAAAACACAAACTTGCGAGGAAAAACTTCAAAATTGTGACAACTGTCAAAACTGTTGTTTTTCCTGCGCTTTCTTGATAAATGATTAGCATTTGGTCATCGCTTGTATAATTCATTCTTAAAACTGTGCAACCGAATATCTCGAACACTTTAATGTTAAAGGTACTATGTTTTTGACATATTCGCACTCAGAAAAATGTGCTCTATCGAAATCCGTGAAAAAAAATATGGGTTGTCATTTAAAAAAATTGTCGATGACGTCATAGCTCAAAAACGAACAAAACAAAAAAAAATCGATGGCTGAAAAAAGTGACATTTTATAAAATAAAGTTGACGTGTCCGAGGATTTCCTGTGAAAATCCTTCAATAACGATTAATTGAATTTATTCCAAACTTTACGAGCTCAGTGTATATAATTAAAATATACGTGTGATATTAAATTGCAGCACAAGGCAATGTCTTAAAAATAAATGAGACATGTAGGTAGTTAACCTTTATTTCAGATATTCTTGTATTTTTGCAGACGCGCGAGGTGGTAGGTTTCAACTTATCAATATTAAGATTTAAGTACTTTTTGCTAATTTATTCCGGTCATTCGGTCTTACCGAAAAAAAATTCATATAAAAACTCATGTCCTCTAAAAATCCCGAACTACATGATTTATTCGATCTCTTTGTATATTTTTGAGCTCTGTTGACTGGCCTATTGATGACAATCACAATGTTAACAAAATATTATTAGGCATTAAATACGGTTGCTTGATATCTTACCATATCTTCCTCAAAGCCTACTTAAGTTCAATGATGGTTGCAGTCAAGGCAACGTAAAGGTGGATTATTCGCTGAATAGAAATTTTTTAGGTGTACTTCTCATCTATATGTTTAGTTAACATGTATTAATTTTGTTTTACATTCGCATGTGGATTTGCCACGTAAAATGCGTGCTTTGTATGTTCCAAACACCTTACGATTTCGTCATCGAAAAAAGAAATTTTGGATTAATCGTAGCTAGCTTTAAGTGTGTATTAATAACACTTACCACCAATCTATATAATTACTAATGAAAACCAAATGATGGCTTGAATGTTGCCGAGCCTATTTCGCCTTTATTTAAATTAGCGCAATGATTTACTGCTTGGTCATAAATTTAACCTCATCTCAAAATAGTGGTATCTGATACACTACAAACATGCGTCTATAAAATATGTACAACACTTCCAGATACCAGTTTCAGGTGTTTATAAATTAATTAAAACCTCAGCAAAACGAAACTTTCATCAGTTGTAGCGAACGATTTTAATTAACGCGAAATAATTGCTTTCTCATTTATTTCTGTTAAAATATAGTAGTTAGTAGGTATGGGATTTGAAGTATATCGTGAGGAAGTTCGCACAGTCAAGTCGTCGGAGTGGATGACTAACTAAATTAATGTGAGTCAAGTGCTGTTGTAGTGGGTGCTCCATGTGTATATTTAGGGCAATTTTTTCTGCAAATAAAAAAAAATTCAAAACGCGGTTAAGGTTTTGTTAAATGTACTGCGTTCCTTTTATTTTCTTTTAAGCGCATATTCTGTATATTTCTTTGTCAAAACAATATTAGTTTCTTACTGCTGGCTGAGGGTGTTTGGTAAACTGGTTGTAAGGTACCCATTTACTCAGATTTGTAAATACATGTGCCGTTAATTTATTGTCACCTGTCAAATTATGATTTAGAAATATATAATCTTACTTAAACCATATATGTAATTGTCATTGTCAGCAATAAGCATTGTCAACAATAATTTTTAATTTTTGTTGACTGTTGTTACATTATTATGGTATTAAAATACAAAGTACAATTTCGTTCATACAAATCAGAGAACTTTGTTATCTCGTTGGTTGTCTCGCTGACAACCAGAGAACTTTGTTAACATTTATCGATTACAAAAAAAATGCCACGTTACATTTTTTGTTAATCTTTCAATCGTATAAGTTATTCGATTAAAGGAAGAAAGTGCCTATTTTCAAGATGGCGACGCAATTTTTATATATTTCTTCACAGTGGATTTTTGAGGATCTTTCAGGTACTAGTAGCCCAATGAAACGTTGAACGTCAAACAAAAAAGATTCAGATTAAAATAAATTTGAGACTTTATTTCCATTCGATTTTTAATAAAAATATCGATAGGGCTCCTTGGAAAACTACTTTAAACAAAACACGTGGAAAAATCTACTTCTGCGGGCAGTGGTATGGAAATGAGTCGCTTCGGCACTAAACTTCACAGTTTTTGTCGCTTCACACCTTTTGCTAGTTAAAAATTCACTACCTTCCGCCCGCACTATTAGCATATCTTCGTTATATAATAAATGTGACTTAAGAAATACTGCCATACGATATATCAAATGAGACAGCCAACTGATTTTTTGTGAAAGGTGCGCTACCACAAAATAGATTATTAGGAAGACATATATAGAGAAAGCGCCAGTAGCAAAAAATGCCAACAATATAACATCAATTCGCAACACGCTTGTGAAATCTTCGTCATAATAGGGAACATGACTAAAATTTTAAATATTAAGATAACATTAAAAAGCATAGCGTAACGTTGTAATAAAACGTGCACTTCACGAAAAAACAAGATTTCTAATTCCGCGTTATTTTTATGAAGGATCTAAACTCAGATAAAATTGAAACGGCCTGAAAAGTGCTGTGACGTTACAAACTACAATTTTCGGTAGGCGTTGTGCCGGAAAGCGGCCGAATGAACTACGAAATCAAGCGGTCGACTGCTGGGATCTCCCGTAGCCGACCGAATCGGTCTCCTCGTCGTTTGTAAATTGTAGGCAGTGGCGGCACGACTTTTAACCAGATTGAAATGGTTCGCTCGCGCGCGAGACAAATAATTTATATCAAATTTATTATTGGGAATTAAGGCGTCGTATTTTGCATATCTTATTTTTCAGTATGGTAGAACATTTTTATGCTTGCTAATTTATACTGGGAATGTTCCCTATGTAAGGGGTAAACGACATATATATTATACATTGTTATAAATTTACGTAATAAGTTATTATACAAAGGGCTGTCTATTAATCATTAATTGCATATTAAAAAAATTTAAATCAGGATATTATGAGGACTATGCCACCGCTTGATATAAGAGAACATCTTGAACTATTTACATACTCTGTGACCAGTCATGATATGCACACCCACCCACTCGATTATTCAAATGAGATTTTGCAATCAAATTGAAATTACTCTTCATTGATGCTTATATAGATGTAGATTAATCGATTTACATTAAGTGACTATATATACTAATATGTTTAAAACATTAGCCTATTATAACTCCTGGTTATGCATATAGCATGCAGATGTATTTTTCAAGCATGCTGAGGTCGGCTTCTTTTCTGGCCCAAATTGTATTTATGTTTTTCCAATCTCAGTTAAAAACGATGAAAAAACAAGATCACGGCATTATTTTGTAAACCGACCTCGAACGCGTGCTATCCATAGGCGCACGTAACTTATTTTCTGTTGTGTACTTATTATCTAATAAATTATGACTGAAAGTGGTAAAATAATAGGTATAACAACAAACTTCACTTACAGCATGTCAATCACATTTTCTCCAGAACGCAAAAATCACAATTTATTTTATGTAGGGAACAAACTAGAATAATATATTATACAAAATTATAGAACTATACTCTATCCAACGAGAGAATGGATTTGCTTTGCGCATCGGCGACTAAAGAGGAGGGGCTCTGTAACGAGCTACGCAGGACCGTCATTCGATGAAATAAATTTTATTTGGAAAACATGAAAACATTTTATTTATTTAACATAAATTTATTATAAATGTATGAGCGTTATGAAAGTAATATAAACCCTAAATATTCCTAAAATAGACATTTTATGATATTTTTATTTTTTTTAATATTTAGCTACAACAATAGTACATTGTTTCATATAATTATAAATTTAAATTAGTCTGTATCGCTGCTATCAGAATTACTTTGACCATTTACGTGAATTATTAGTGGTGGGATTTCATCGATTAAACTGTCAACAATATGGTCAAGTTCCCAAAACCTATGTTCTTCCTCTATAATGTGACGAATGAAATTCTTCCAATGTTCAGATGTTACTCGTGCAATGCCTTCTTCAAGCAATCGTTTCACCTCTGGTAATTTGAAAGATTTATTGTTAGTTTTCACGTACCCCTTGACCATCGACCAAACCATTTCAATAGGGTTCTGTTCACAATGATACGGTGGAAGTCTGAGTACAATCTTATTCTGTTCTTTGGCCGTTTCATCGATTATATATTTGTTATATTTCTCCTTTTCTAGCCCAACGATGCGCAGTAGTTCAGCTTTCACCATTGTATTATCGATTTCTTTTCCTTTACTTTGTAGCCACTGGATTATGTCGTTTTTTCTCCAAGAACTATTCGGTATTTTTTCCATTTTTACCGAATGATACGGAGCATTGTCTTCCTTTAATTTCTTATATAAATTTAGTATAATTATTTTTTGACTTTGATGCACGACCTAAAATTAAAAACAAAAATAAATCATTGACCACGGTTACTGGTGGTGAATAGTATGCGTATTAAATAAAACATATTTATTATTATATTTCTTTACCTGGCCTCTCTTATACTTCTTAATTGGCGATAATGGTGGATTTATCTCGTCTCTGGCTGCTGCCATTCTTATAATAGATTTAAAACTTATTTCACAACCGTAAACAACACAACTAAATCAACCGTACTTGCGAGACTACAAATACAAACTGTGAATAGGTAGGCAGTAGTAGGTACTTTATATAATTAGGTGCCAGGTAGGTATCGGACCCAGGCGCCGGCCCTGGCTACCTGCTGAGCCAATTAAGACGTTGAGGGCGTTGAACTAATGTTCTAAGGGGCGGAGATCTGACCAAAACAGACGAATTTTCGCTCGAGTGCAAGTCCATTCTCTCGTTGGATACAGTATAGATATTATTCAAAATATCACCATCCAGCAAAAACCGGTGTGTTGAGTTTTCGCCAGGATGCGATAGGGGAAGTTATATAATGTTAGTACGGTAGGACGTTATATAATACCGTCCTATTTGATATCCGGTACTCTTTTATTCAATATTCCTGTGGAATTTACAAACAAACGACTACGTTTTTTTATTAGGAGAAATACACCGTGCAACGTAAGGTAGACGTCCAGCACTGACCAGTTCCACGAAAGCATCATCGCACAGCACTTTATTGTTTCACAGCTGGTCATTATGAACATCAGCTGGTGTTCTTTATTGGCCGCCTGCATCGGCGCAATTGTGCATCTACTCTACTACATCTCATATTCGCTATGTGCAAGATCCGTCAGCATCGGCGAATCCAGCGGAATTTGTATATACAGTGAGCTCGTAAAGTTTGGAATAAATTCAATTAATCGTTATTGAAGGATTTTCACAGGAAATCCTCGGACACGTCAACTTTATTTTATAAAATGTCACTTTTTTCAGCCATCGATTTTTTTTTGTTTTGTTCGTTTTTGAGCTATGACGTCATCGACAATTTTTTTAAATGACAACCCATATTTTTTTTCACGGATTTCGATAGAGCACATTTTTCTGAGTGCGAATATGTCAAAAACATAGTACCTTTAACATTAAAGTGTTCGAGATATTCGGTTGCACAGTTTTAAGAATGAATTATACAAGCGATGACCAAATGCTAATCATTTATCAAGAAAGCGCAGGAAAAACAACAGTTTTGACAGTTGTCACAATTTTGAAGTTTTTCCTCGCAAGTTTGTGTTTTAATCAGTTGAATAATATCATTAAGTAAGTCGATTAATCATTATTCCATCATAATTCATTTTATTTAAAAATGGTCCGTCGTTTGAGTGAAAGAGAAAGAATCGAAATTTTGATGATGATCGGTTACGGGGACAGAGCTCGCACACAAGTAGAAGTTTGCCGTTTATTTAAAAAACAAATATCCAAACAGAGAACCAATTACACAGTCCACCGTTAGCAAAATAGAACAAAAGTTTTTAGAAGTGGGTCATACGAGAGATCGCCCTAGAACGGGTCGTCCACCAGTGCAACAAGATGTTAAATTGAATGTTCTACTAGAGCTTCAAGAAAATCCCCATTTACCCACCCGCCAAGTGGCGGCAAACAACGGAATAGTTCAAAGCTCCGTCTTGAAATATTTGAAATTGAACAAATGGCATCCGTATAAAGTGGTTTTGGTCCAAGAGTTAAACGAAGATGATCCTGACCGTAGGTTACAGTTTTGCCAAACCATGTTGCAACGCCTGATTGATGACGACGGATTTTTACGCAATATTGTTTTTTCTGATGAGGCTACCTTTTATCTCGACGGCGCAGTTAACCGGCAAAACTGTAGATATTGGTCTCCTGAAAATCCACACTGGAAAATGGAAACTCGTAGTCAGTTTCCACAAAAAGTTAACGTTTGGGCTGGTATTGTAGGTAATCGTATTTTGGGCCCATTTTTCTTTGAAGGCGTATTAACAGGTGAAATATATTTAGAATTTTTAAGAGACGACTTAGTCCCTGCACTTGCGGTACTTTACCCAAATGACGTAGATCCAGATCTGCCCCATCACACGATATGGTACCAACAAGACGGTGCACCACCCCATTTTGCAGTAATCGTTCGCGATTATTTAAACCATGTATTTCCTAACCATTGGATTGGTCGCAGGGGAACTATCGAATGGCCCCCTAGATCTCCAGATCTCACTCCCCTAGACTACTTTTTATGGGGCTATTTAAAGAGCAAAGTCTATTTCAATAGACCAAATACCATCGAAGAATTAAAGGACAGAATTCGCAATGAAATTCGAACCATTCAACCCGATACTGTTGGCAAGGTTCTGCAGGAGTTTCAGTGGCGGATGGGATATTGCCAGGAAGTGAATGGAGGTCACTTTGAAAATTTACTCTGATTTTATTTTTTACTTTAATTATTTATCATTTATTTGTTAAAATATTTTTTTATTTGTTTAAATTGTTGTTAAAAAATTAAACAGATTACTCCCAAATCTTTCAAAATGTTCGATAAGCTACCAAAATAAATAATATTACTCCTTAATCTTTTAAAATGTAATAAGCTATAAGCTATTAGAATCAATAAGCTATTAAAAATCTTGACCCGCCCGATAGCTTATGCATGGTGCCATGGTACATTTTATAAACTTTGCAACCGAATATCTCGAAAACTTTAATGTTAAAGGTACTATGTTTTTGACATATTCGCACTCAGAAAAATGTGCTCTATCGAAATCCGTGAAAAAAAATATGGGTTGTCATTTAAAAAAATTGTCGATGACGTCATAGCTCAAAAACGAACAAAACAAAAAAAAATCGATGGCTGAAAAAAGTAACATTTTATAAAATAAGGTTGACGTGTCCGAGGATTTCCTGTGAAAATCCTTCAATAACGATTAATTGAATTTATTCCAAACTTTACGAGTTCAGTGTATAGTAACGCACAGCAACTTACTCCAAGATTTAGCAACAGTACGTCAAGTACATTGTAAACCATCTTGGTGGTGCGACGGCTATGGCAACTAGACAACCAAGGATACAGAGCATGCCAGATTCACTGGTAAGGTGGCGGCCGGTCGACGCAGTGATCGAGGACTCCACGCCAACTACAGTACCACAAATATTTCTACATATTATTATCTAACGATAATAAGAAGCGCATTATCCATCTCCTATCAAGCCACCTTGTAACCACAAGAATCCATGTAATACCAGCAGGAGATGACACTGATACGTTGATTGTATCAACAGCAGTCAAAACTTCTAGGACATCAGGAATCACCGCTGTGACTGCAGGTGAAGACACGGGTCACATGTTTATGCCAGGAAAAAGCGGATCCAGCAAATATTCAACTGTGCGAAACTTCAATTTGGTCTTGGACATTTGCTCTTATTCCTTCCTTTCCTCCATGATCACATCCGCTCCCTATCGGAAGGGGAAAATCAGATATTTGAAGAAGCTTCAAGGAAACGAAGAATTTCGAGATAAAGTTGGTGTTTTCAACAAGCCAGAAGCCATGCATGAAGAAATTGCTGTGTCAGGGGAGGCTTTTCTTCTTTCATTGTATGGTTGCCCGATCAGCAGCACATTAGACACTGTAAGATATATATTGTACATGCGGACCGCAGCCAAGCAGTCGCTTAAATTACAGTTTTATTCGGCAAGTTCCACCAATGCCATCCGCAGAGTATCAACACTCATTCAGTCTAACATCAAGTATGAGTCAGTCAGATATCTAGTATATCTTTTTGGCAAATAACTATTTACCAAACGTGCGTTCTAATTTAATCCAATATTATTTATTATTTCAGGTCCAAGTCTAGAAAGGAAACCATTCGCCCGCGACGCTGTGAGGCTGGGCTTTCAAAAATGGACGCTTCATTCCAATTCCTTGTAAAGCTGATCCTGCTGCTCCCGCGGACATTTTGAGGATAAACTTTAGCAACTGCAGATGCGGCGTAACTGTCTACAAAGTGTCTTCAGCTGCACCTAAATTTGTGGTTATTGCGCTGGTCACGGGTGTGCTAATCAACTAAATTACATCGATGAAGACGACCTCGAAGATATTGTTTAATACAAAGGTATTTCTTCGCGAAATATATGAAATAAATGTCTCACTGTTGCTCTTTTTTTCAGATCTTAAGGAGCAGCCGCAACCAATGCCGTCAATCATCATGCAAACCAATGCCGTTTTTTCCATATTCGCTATAATAAATCAAATAAAATTGATGTAGGAACGCTCATAATTCATTTCCTCAATCGAAATCAGTTAATTTGCCACTTGAATAACTTGGCTAGAACGATTAGTTTAAGATATAGCCAGAGCCTGAAATATTCAAAATAGCGGCGTGCTACTGGTACTGACTTCATTCATACACCACCATCAACAGGGGTACTTACATTTTATAATTTTCTAGCCATAATTAAGCACTCTAAGGTAAATGGATAACCCACCTGCAAGAAAAAAAAATTATTTTTAAGTTTGCAATTTCGCATAAATTTTCATTCACATATTAGACAATAATTATTATAATACTGAAAAAGCAGTTTTCAGCAGAAAATCAGATTTCATATAAAAGCAGTAATTTAAATTTTAGTGAAATATTTTATTTTATTTTCACATTTCTAATCTTGTGTCACAAGTAGCGTAAAATTTAAAAAATGCGTCCTTGTAGTTATACTGACTACCATATCCTGACCACCATATCCAAACGCTTCCGATTTAAACTAATATATTCACATATAATGATCATAATAAACGTAACAGGATACACACTTTCATGAGATGGAATATTCAATTTTAAACAAAACCATTACACATCGCTGAACATGTGTAGATTTAGTGACGTACGAATTGAAGACAAACATAACAACGTACTTCCCGCGAGTTAGAAGGAGGCGCTGCCAATTGAGTCATTAAATAAACTAATTCCCAAGACACTAAAAAAAATAAAAAGGACAATAAATTTAAATCTGGTAGCCTATGATGACAATTCGCTATCGTAAATGTTGTTCGTAAATTTAAACACGGCGGTATTTAGCAAAAGGAAAACAAAGACGTTAAAACAATGTGGGTATATTTCGAAATGAGTCTCACTGACAGTTATAATATTCAATATTCATTATATTTTTACTACTGGTGGCGTAGATATCATAACGCAAGGAATGGGACACAATACCGGGGTCCTCGTCGAGATATATTGTTAACTGGATTTTCAATTTGTGCATGAAAGGTTACAATTAAACATATCTCGTACACCAACTGGAATTTGATTCTGATTTGGTGGTTATGACAAACGTAAAACGTTTCTAAAATATTTTCGTATTTCTAGCATTTCCGATTACCTATACCAGAGGTTGTTGTCACTAACTTCGTCATCTTAAATGAAACACCCTATATATTATTATTTTTTTGATCTTGCGATAGAATTTGAAGGTCACATTTTTAGTATAAATATGGTTATATATTATTTATAATCTTATCGGTTTCTGAGATATACTGATGTTTCTGATATAATTTTCCACATTTGATAGGTCTAATTTAAAATCGTTTACTTATAAAACTCGTACACGTCAACCAATATTTTTCATACAGCTTATTATAAGTATGCTGTCCAATTACATTGCCAAAATGAAAAATATTTTGATTTAAAATGAAGAGCCCAATTATTTCTAATCTCATTGGATTCTTTGTAAAAAATACAAAAAAAATATATCATACATTATCTATCCAAAATATATATTTTATGACAAATTTAGTGTAATTTTTTTAGTAACAGTTTAAGCATTCTCACGTTATTTCTCTAAGTATGACATAGTTTTTGAAAATTGGTTGCAAGGGAAAAATTTATAATTTATTTTTTTTATAATTTATATTTATAATTTTAATTCTTAGAATTATATCTATACAATTCTTATATAATTATAATAAAAAATAATTAAACATTTATAATTATTTTTACATCAAATTTGTGTTTGAGTTTATTGATCTTTTCTTCAATTTATTGTTCTGTTTGACTTTATTCAAGTTATAGATTTATTTTTCATTTATGGGCAATGTCGAGAGCGTGTTGCTGAGCGAACATGCAGGGCTTTCCATGGAAAATACGAGTATGTCCATTTGCCTAAAATGACACGTCAAAAGTTTGGAAAGCTGCGGAACAAGTTTATGTAGTACGAGTCTCTAAACGCCAAAAATGAAACAGGTTAAAATTGTAACAGAATCCGAAGTTAACATTATTAACGTCTTGGGATTTTTTATGCTTATCCTCATGCATCCATTCCAAGTACCGTTGAAGAATTCAGAATTTCGCAATCCTCAATATACAGAATTTTGAAGAGAAACAAGATGCATGATTATAAATTCACTCGAGTAAAAGCCGTCTTACGTCTTACTAGACAATTCACAATGCCGTAATAATTTTTGTGAGATGTTATTACTAAAGACTCAAGTTAATGTAATTTGGGGATGGGGATAAATTTAACCGAGAGGAATATTCGACACCCGGAATACTAATTTTTCGACAGATAATAATAATCTCCATATGGTTCGCGAGAGAGGCTTTAGCAACAATTTAACCTTATTAAACTGCTTACGTTCGATAAAAGACGATAAAAGATGTTTTAGAAGTTTTACGATTTATGAAGACAATTTGAATGGTGAGCGATACGTATAAATAAACATTTAGAACTACCGTCTTCATTACAGAAATAATGTTAGAGTTAGAGTCAGCACAGTACTAGCTGCACAGAGGAACGATGGTTGTGACGTCTCGGCCCATCGTCATGCCGATGCCGGCCCGATCTCCGGACCTTACACCTTTATACTTTTTCTGTGGGGTGTGCCGAAGGCAAACGTGTACAAAACACCAGTGCAAACGATTGGCGATCTGGGACACAGGATAGTGGTAACGTTCCAAGAAACTCGTCCTGAGGAAATTCTCAAAGCAATTTTATCCGTGGAAACAAGGATCTTAAAATGTCTAGAGGTAAATGGAGGCCACTTCGAACAGTTATTGTGATTTATTTCTGTAGTTAATATTTAAAATCATATTGCTTATTGTTTGTAGTTCCTAATGTATATTTATTTAAATGTTCAAATCTTGTTTCTTGATCACTTTATTTTATGAATAAACAAATTTAGATTATACCTCTTCATTTTATAGTAGATAACATACATATTACGTAAAAAGGGTTATATGAAACATATTATGCACGAGCGGAAAGTTACTCACACGGCCGCATAGCTTCGAGTGTGTAACTCCGCGAGTGCAAACTCAGTGCAAAAGTAATTACCTTTTGCACTGAGTTTTGTACTATGCTTTTTCTACGACCGCACTTATCTTGAAGATTGTATCATAACTTAAAATTAATAATGCCAATAAATCTAGTTACTTGAATTTGAAACTAGTTACTTGAGTTACTTGAATAGAGCAAGGCATACCAATAAATTGTAGAAAAGATCGATAAACTCACACTCAAGTGGCAAATTTGAGAATAATTACAATTAATAATTAGTAGAATTAATAATAAGTGCAATTTTTCCATAGCAATATATTTTTAAAGACAAGACTAAATTTATCATAAAGTAATTATTTTAGACAGATAATGCGTAATATTTTTGGCCATTGCGATAAAAAATTAGTAGCCGTTTACAAAAATTAAGTTGGTAAGTTTTTAGAATAATTTGACTCATACCTACGATGAGCTGTCAAAAAATTATTAATTGACATGATCTATCAGGTTTATAAATAAACGAATTTAAATTACCTACACCATGTGAAAATCGTTAGTCGTTTTAGCATAATATATAGCTATATCAGCAAATAGTTACACTTCCAGTGTTCCACTACCTTTATGCAACCCGCTCTTTACGACAACGAGAGTGAAATATAAGTACATTGCCCCTTCGCTCAACAAAGTATCTAGATGAAAGCCGCATTTAAATGTTAAAATTAAAATATAATTAAATCTAATAACCGAAACTGCTGTGAGGCAAAAATAATTAGAAGGCCGGCAATGTCAAGAACATACACATTTAAGCATACACCTACATATAGCTTTATTAATAAGGAAGTTGTTAAAAGAACGAAGTACAATATATATAATGTTTAAGTACAATATACAATGCAATATGCAATCATCTGAAATATAGTTAACAAAAGCCGTAGCTTGCCGAATGAATGAATGAATCAATCAATTAAAATATTAATAAGATGTATTTCTACAAAAATGGTATTATTCTGTGCGCATGTAATGTTCTATTACTCACGAGAGCGAGTAGTTAGTGCAGGTGCAAAGCCATCCTAAGCAACCTACTTAGGTAGGCTTTGCCTCACTATTTTTGTTTATATAGATTGCGGAAAGGTCATCGTGCACTCTGATGTTTAAACCGTTTTTCTCTATAAGCTGTTTATGTATTTGCTGCTTTTCCAGGTATAATATCATACTTTTTGGTAAACTTTTGAATTCATTTGTTATGTATCACCATTTTTTAATTTCCAATTGTAAAGTAAACCTAGTAATAAGTATACTGTGTGTATTATTTTTTTTTCCCCAAATATTATAGAAAGTGCCAGAGTGTATTCGATACCCAGGATAATTTGGGTACTATCTGAATTAGTTGCGCATAGTCAGTGGCGTCCACGGTAATTACTGACTCCGGTAATCACCGAACTCATTAATTTAATTTGAATTTTATTTTTATATCTATTCAGAGCTAAGCTAGCTTAGGCAAAATTTTATTGTCCGCTTTAAATGGCTATTGAATGTACTCCAAGGGGTAATAGCCTTTTCAAATGCAAAACTATATTTTATGTTACATCTTAACTCTTTTTAAATTATGAACTTATATAATCTAGCTTATCTTTTTAACATATTAACATTGCAATTGGGTTTTAACTTTAATTTATTTATTTTTATTATGTTTTGTCATTAATTAAGGAATAACTAAATGGATATATATATATATATATATATATATATATATATATATATATATATATATATATATATATATATATATATATATATCAAAGGATTATGTATAAATAAATGTGCTAAATATAACATAATAACATAATTACAATAGTAACAAAGTATAATGAATCAATCATTATAGCCAAATACATTCGCCTTTCAAATTAATTTGCAAATTAGACAGGGATATCATTAACAATTTGTATAAGAACAAATTACAACTTATAATAATTGGCGGTTTTATATAAACAACTGATTTATTTGAACAAATATAATCATACATCTCAATATTTTCGGAAAAAGTTTTAGCCAATGAGTGGGTACATAATGTACAAAGACGAAATTATATTAAAGTTTTTAACATAAGACTTATGTTAAAAGAACCGAATATGTTAAAGGTGTGTTGTTGTGTTTAACATGAATCGTATATTATTACAAATATTATTACCTACCTACTTTGAATTTGGGGCATGATCAAAAACACTATAAAACTGAAATACAATGATTACTCATGACATAAAAACTCACTTAACCCATCGTTTTGTTTTAAATTGCATTAACCTTGGATTCTAAATTATAGCCTTATACATTTTTAACAATTATTACACTATATGCCATCCATATGCTATAATGTAATTAGAAACTTAAAAGACGGTAACTTCTAAGAAAATTCGTTTGAAATTTTCTCAGTAAAGTTCACACATTAAACGATCGTTCAACCATCCATAACATTTTAATCCAAACAATCAGTATAGCAACATGTGGGTTATTTAGAAAATTAATAACAATTTACATTTTACAATTTAAACATTATAACTATATATTATGAACTTCGGTCACATTTTTAAAGACCATATACCGGGTGTTAACGATACCACTAGCGCCCATCTTTTGCCACTTGCTTTTCAAAATATCAAAACCAAAATAAACACAGTTAACAAAGATGCAAAATGTCACGTTTTGACTTACTTGATGATTTTGTAACCTGTATATTACTGGTTAACCCTGTATATTGTTGCATTTTTGAGAATCCTGAAAAAAAATCTGAATATCTTGCTGATTTTTCTGGCTTCCCGATATTTTCAGAGGCAATCTTTATTTTGAATCTGGAGTGCTGCTTGTTTTAAATCAAGAGTGTTGTCGTTAACTTTAAACCATTAGAAGAAATAGAACTTTCTAATCGGTCAAATAATAATTTTAAACACCCGAACTTTCTTGCAAATAGAGTGTTTTTCAAATGGCACCACCCCGTCGTCATTCAAATACATTTTTACCTAATAAATGCATAAAAAATATTATTTGTTTCTACCCCATTAAGTTGTTATTTTAATGAAAACAGTAGTCAAGTCTATGAGTGGCAAGAGACACAAGATAATAATTAAATTTAACCCGAATAGAAATATTTTCGCCTTCATTCCACGCCACTTAAAGACATAATGAAAGTAGAAAAAAAAATAATAAAAAAAAAAATATATATATATAATATATATATATATATCTAAGTAGTGTAAATAACAAGGCATTTTTTGTAACTACTGTAAAGGCCAACTCTGCTCATTAAATATAGTAAGTAGTAAGACACTCGAAATATACGGTGTCATTGAACTTTCTAAACTAAATTTGCATTGTAGTGTTTGGCATTGTTACAACATATTATAATATATTATTATAAGTCCGCCACCATGTCCTAGTTTTTCCATTTCGGTACCACTTTTGCCACTACAATTAAATAAATACTGTTATCCGCGTACGCTATATAGTGATAAACAAAAAATATGACATTATTGGAGCAGATATTATTTATACCTAAGTATACTTTCACGTGCATTTCCTGCTGATGTCAGGTTGTCACCAGTTTTATAATAATGGTAAAAATATACCCGTCACGGACTACCTGCAGAAACGACTTTAAAAGTTACATTTCAAAACTACAGACCGTGAATCCGCACCACCGGAGTTTAAATCGTGCGCCGAATGACATGTAGGAGACTCGCAAAAAAATAGTAATACATTACAACTATATTATGGTAGCCCAACACGAATCATTGTAATACCTACAACATTTTTACATGCTTCCTGCACATCCGCATTATGAATGTGATTTTGTTCCATGTAGTTAGTATATAAACAGTTATATGAACCAAGTAACGCAACTGTAAAGATAATTTAGCAGGACTTAAATTTACAACATTAAAACCTTTACCTTTCAAAACTTGGTATCCATATTATTTCGAAGGTTAGAGTCAGAGTCGTTCGGATTTTGCAAAATCATATATGATAATAATAATAACCGTCTTCAATCACTTCCATAATAATACAAAAGAGTACGTAAGAAAACAAAGTACCGGGTTGAATATAATTCTGTACAGATGAAACAAAATAGAAGTGAAAGGCGAAGTTTAAAAAAAAATAAAAGAAAAAAAAAATACAAAAAATAAATATCAATATATTTTGTCTGTAGATTTAAAAAGAAACATAAATATATTTATAAATATAACATTGTAACAATGCTTTCCTTTTCTTGCACACAATCATGTAAAAACAGATTGTTCAATAGGTTTTGTCTCAATTGTTACGTATAGCTAGCCATCAAAATTAGAAATGAGTGCCTCTCTCTATCAACTTTTAACAAATGTGAGTCAAACACATCACAATATGACAGTTTTGAAAAAATCAAGGATTCACACAATTTTAACTTTAGATTCTGATTAATGATATCCCGGTGTGGATATAATTGTTTTAGGGTACTGTAAGATGTCCCTATAAATGATTTATAGGCTTAGATCCGTATCGAACCAGCATCCTAATTTTTTACATTCATTAACTGTTTTAAGCTCGGTATCTCCTAATAAGATGTTCGACAAATTATTTGCAGCTAATCCATTCAGTTTTGGACCGAATAATATAACCTGTGATTTATTTGTATTTAATTTTAGTTTATTTATTTTAGCTCTAGTGATATTTTTAAAAGAGAACTTATAGTAAAGTTGTATGGCGTCCGCATAGTGATGAACATTGCATGAGGTGATTACTAAGTTACTGACATATAAACACAAAATAGTAAGGGACCTAGTATGGAACCCTGTGGAACACCTAACTTAACTGCCAGTGGGTCGGACACATTGGATCTCGTCTCTTTGAGTTCTGTCGCTAAGATAGCTTTGTATGAATGTCGTTGCATACATATCAAATCCAAAGAGGCTAAGTTTATTGTAAATTATTCTGTAATCCAATGTATCAAACGCCTTGCCAACAATATCATGTCAACAAGCCAACATGTTATCAGTAATATGGGTAAGATCAGTAACCACAACAATAATATGATCAACCACTTTAACAGGCTCATGCGGAAGTATCTATAAAAGGAATGATCTATAAAAACTATAAAAAGTATTAAGTATACGTATTAAATTTAAAAAAATCCGAGATTAATGTTTACATTAGTTTTCTGTTCTAAATGTTATACCCGTGGATTCTATATTCGTTAGAAATTCAGCATAACTATATACGAATAATTTTGATATTTTTCATTGCTTCGGTAGGAATTAAGGTATTAAGGAATTAATGTAAACTAATGGAATGCGGTGCTCAGTGGCGCGCGCAATTATCCTAATATAGGAAATAAAATAAAAAAATAATAATCCTATCATTCTCCTAGAACAGAACAGCTGCCCACAACTGCATGGCGCAAAGGGCAAATTAAAGACTGGCTGGAAGTAAGAAACATTGAATACGATGATTCACTACTTAAAGCTGAATTGTTGACACTGGCAAGGCAACATTTTCCAGATTTGAAGAAGTATGTAGTGGATGAAATGGCCAAAGCACGAGGAATGGAGGTAATTCGATTGCCTCCATATGGAAGCCGCGGACCGGAGACACTAGTTCTATTCACAAGAAATTGTCGCGGTATACAATTTTACACTAAATATCCTTTTGTATTGCACAGTGATGTGATTTATCGCTTCTGTAGTAATTGGTACGGGTTTTCTTTGTAAAATGCCATACAATTTTTTGCTCTAGTTTGTATATAAAACGAAAACATAGCAGATTGGCAACTTTTGTAAAATTCTAAAAACAATCCATTTTTCAGAGGATATAAAGAGATCTTTCAAATATGTTAATGAGGGAAAACAAAATTCGAAATGGTAATATTAGTTTCAATTAAATATACCTACAGAAGGAAATCTACCTTATACATATAATATAACAAAATCTGTTACCGCCAACGTAGATCTCGTGTCAAAGCTAAAGGCCGCCGGCGGCACTGCAACATTTTAGTACTAATTATAGACCTCCATAAATATTAATACATATAACGGCAATTGCACAATAATTAGGAAAGGAACCATTTTCCCGACGCTAACAATAAACATGCCTGTTTTTAAATCACATTTACAGTTATACTTATCAATCAGTTATACACGCAATCGTCATGCCCTCAGCCCTGGATTGTGAAAAAATTATTTAGATGATGAAATGTATTTACCTACTCTTCTTTCACTAAAAACTATTATTTATATTTATTATTGTTTGAATAAACGATTGCATTGAATAAACATTTTTCGACAATTAATCAGACATACACTTACAAACATAATATTTTATTTTTAAGAGATCTACTTGTTCTGCTAATGGACGCTAATGAAAATATTCAGTCTAGAAATATAGTAGGTACTATATTCACTAATCCGGCGATTTTGATTGCAAGTGGTAGACGGATTACGGAAAACAGACATTGCCGGTACCGGATAATGAAAATGTGCCGGATTACTAAAACAACAGTGAGGACTATTACAGGGCCCGATTAGGGAGATTTTACTGTAGTTTACTTTGATGTTTATATCCTGAAAGCACTTCCCATATGCCAAAATGCACATCCGTCATAATAAGAGGTACACTCAAGTTACTATATTAATTACAATATAGTAACAAAATAATATACAGTTTACAATATAGGTACTACAAATATCTTAATTTGACATAATATATGAAAGTTACACCACTATTTTTGTTGAACAAACGGTACAACACAATTTTTTATTATGATGTGAGCAATAAAATAGACACAACATATGACATTAAAAAAAGTTATCACTAATCGAGAAATACGGGATTCTACTAATAGGTTTCACGATACCCCATAGAAGTACCACTGTCATTTTCTATAAAAAAAGGGACAAAAAAATTATTTATTACTTTAGGTATTTCATGAACAATCAATCATGGTATTTATAGCATCAATTTCTTTTTAATAATCATTAATTTCCTCCGAGCCTCCGTTAATTTACGATATGCAAAAGATGCACCACTGTTTTTGAAAAAAAAAATCGGACCAATCCAACAAATTAATAAATTAACCAATAAATTAGCAACAAATTATGCAATACTTTTTTATACTGCATGGACGTGTTGAGGATTCGATTCAAATACCAATCCGTTAGCCCTATCTAGTTATGAATTATATAATAATGATATTATATACTTAACTCACCTGGGGCGCTTATAACACGTCGTAATATACGCTATTATGTAGAAGACATTATGTGAGATGATATGTTATTTCCCGTTATCATTTCAGTGAGGAGGATAATTACTTTTAAACAACTTTTATTGCGTTCTGATTTTTTTTAAGAGACAAGAATGGACCTTCATGTTTATGTATTGTGATTTTATTACGCCTTTTAGGATACCCTTTGTGTGTCAATTTGTGACCCGAATTGCTCAAACCGCATGCTGACCGACAGCAAAACTAAAGGCGGTCCACTTTTGTTGTTCAATCTTATTTATTTAATCTTTGGCACTTCGGATGCAATAACAATTATAATTATATTGGACTAACGCCGTACTTCCATGAGATAAAAATATGAGACATAATAATAACTAATAAAATGGGTTATCAACAAATATATACTAGTATCTAATATCTATAAGTATTTAAATAAAAAAGTGCTTAAACGTTCACGGAAAAATAAGCATGGGAAAATTAATAAAACACTACATTCTAGTCAAATTTGTAACCATATTTAATACTATTTGTTAGACAGCTAACATTCGTCCGTAGTAATATCATCTCTGGATATCATCTCCGGCTATTGGAAGAAAGCTAGAACATTATAGACATTTGCTGCAAAATAATGTTACCATTGGTTAAGCAATTGTATCCAGACAATTTTATCATCCAACAGGACAATTGCCCAATTCACAACTACAGATTACTGCGGGACTGGTTGTTAGACAAGAACATTCACGTTTGGGGACGATTCCTACAATTTACAAATTACGAGGAGAACGATTCGGTCGGCTACGGGAGATACCAGCACTCGACCACTTGATTTCATAGTTCATTCAGCCGCGTGATAATTAGTAACACTTACCGAATACTGCAGGCTGTGACGTCACAGCTCGTTTCGGGCCGTTTCAATTTTATCGCTGTTTAGATCTTCCATACCTACTGATCGCGCGGAATTAGAAATCTTGTTTTTTTGTGAAGTACGCGTCTTATTACAACGTTACGCTGTTTTTTTAGTGGCATCTTTATATTTAAAATTTTAGTCATGTTCCCTATTGCTAGCAATGGAGCACCTATTAAATATTTATTTTAAATGAAGTGTTAATTGATTTAATTTGTTTGTTAATTTTTATGTCTTAGGCGTTTTATGTTTTAGCCTGTTTTAGTTTCATGTTTTAGCCGGAAGCACCCCCGGGCCGCTCTCGCTTCTAGCAGGACTCGGTTCCATCATCTCACACGCTCGTCGCAATCGCCGTCTTTCCGCAAAATATTGTCTTTCAAATACCTGCCATGGGTATCACGAGAACAAGAACCGTTCATGAGTAAATGCATTCATTAGCACTTGGAATAACTTAAAGTAAATAAATTTACAAATTCATATTATTATGTCCTTGTAATGTAAAGCGCCATATTTTGTTTTGCAATAATTTGGTCGAAAGATTTTTCCATAATATTGACGCACTAAGGAAGAAAATACTACGAGGGTGATTTCACAAAAAAAAATGGAACTTGAAAGTAATTGTTACTTACTAATAGTAAAGAGAACAGTAGATATTACTAGAAATGACCGAATTCTACTTCACGCCATTGCTCACTTCATTTGTACACTCCTCTTGAACCAATATAGGCTGATGATTTTCCACATCCATGTACGCGATAGAGAATTTTATATCTGTGGTATCTATAACAGGTTAAGTAAACACCCACGCAACTAGGTATGCCATTCGTGTCATAAAATTACCTAGCGATGTTTTCTACATCCTAAAACACCTTTCATTTCGGCTTATCGCGTTAAAATCATCGTATGTGCATACGGTCATTCCTTTTTTTCTTGCCAATTTGTCATTTATAACATTTGAGGTATGTGGTATACTTTCCAAATAGAATTTCTACTAACGTTAATTGAGAAAGTACCACACGCTGACTCTTGTCACATATCAAATTATATCCAGATGAAATATTGCTCACCGCATGTCAATAACAGTATATAGAATCTGGGATTTCAACAATAAACTTTCTGATATCTCTATACCTTCGAGTTACGTATTGATATTGGACAGGCATATAATTCGTAACGTAGTATCAATTTATGCTTGGATTTCCGTCCGGTACTTTACACGTATGAACAGGGGACAAGATTGTATAGGTACGGTATAATGCTGTCATCATGAATGCATTTCTTACTACATGCAGTTACGCACATAATTGTCAATAATGTCTATAATCAAATATTCATAATGTGCGGTAGCTCCACCAATAATAAATTATGATATGAGCTGTAGTTGTCCAGTCAATAGAGACATGAAAAAGAGTGTTAGCTTGCAAAAGGTCATGGAGAGATATTTTTTGGTAAGGACCTCTATTATTGTGGAGAGGTTAATAAAATCCTAATCCAGTCAAATAGGGATTCAGCCTCGGAATAAAAGAAAATAAGCTACAAACTTATATAAATACGAGCTGTTACCAGCGACTTCGTCCGCGCAAATTTAAGGTGCGTTCTGAGCCTGCGCGACATGCAGCCTTTGTGATATAAAGTCGTGCGTGGGAGAATCGGTGAGAGGCGGCGCCTTTCGGTACGGCGACGGCGCAGCGGCCGCGTTGGCCCACGGTAGGTACTGGACACTGCTACTTTAATTTATTTTATTATTACTCGAAGATCGAACTAATTATTTAGTAGGGTTTATATTGGGGAACCGCCTAGCCGCAAGACTTGGCCGGTAAGATTTCGAAAGGCGGCTGGCTTTTGGATTGGTGGGCTAGGCAGGCTTGACTGGACGGACTGTGGCAGTCTACCTGAGACCTGGGATCGCTGAACACATCGGATGCGGACGCGTGGTCCCCGATAAATGGTAAAATCAGAAGAGAGCAATAAGTCTTAGTAACACACACCATGCTATCATACAGAAAAAATTTACTTTGACGTGATGAGACTTTGCCACCAAGCCACCCGTAATAAATAAGATGGTTTGAATAAAAGTACTCAAGTAAAAAGGAGGAATGTACAAGGGGCCTAATGAGGCCTAAGTGGAAGTGAAACCACTACACTCCGACCCATATACATACATATATATAGTGTTTATATTGGATTATATTATATTGGATGTATGTATACGTCCCTATTTGAATCGGATTTTGTCCACAATTTCATAGATTTTATTTCTTTTTGTGCGTAACTCTAATTCTTTTTCTAAAATAAAAATAGCTTAAGTTACCTACTCCTTATAACATCAGCTATCAGCTATCTGCCAAGTCCCGTCAAAATCGGTCTACCGTTTCGGAGATTAGCCTTAACAAACAGGCAGACAAAAATTTAAAAAATATTTTTTTGTAATAATTACAGTATTTTGACATTACAAACAGACACTGCAATTTTATTTATTTATATAGATGTACATTTACCAAATAAAAGTTCTAAATTTAACTACCTACATAGGTACCGGGTAAGTCTCTTAAGATTGACACCCCCCTTATCTCACTTATCCTTTGTCGATTTAACTCATTCAAAAAGGAGTAGACACGGTTTTTGATGAATTTTTATAATCTGAGAACAGATATTAAAAATCTCGTAAAATATACAGGGTGGAAAATAAAACATGATTTTTTTAAATGTAATACCCCGTATATTTTTAGACCAAAATAATGTCCTTCATTTTCTGAATCCAAAAATGTGTAATTATTATATAATCACTCCACCTGTTCGTGAGATATTACTAAAAACTTATCACATTACGGGTGTCAATTATAAAATAAGAACATCAAGATACCTCTGGAAACAATGCATATTTGCAATGTTTATTTGTTGACAGATGTCATCCAGTTTTCTGTGAGATAGTAGTTCACTCTCTTAGATATTAGCGTAAAAAATACGTAGTGTTCGTAAAGAAGCAAGTTATTTTGAAAATGGTATATTCATTGGAAGAGCGAAAAAAGTTACTTGAAATTTATACTCAGTGCAACAAGAATAAGTCTCTTGCTCGGAGGGAGTATGTTAGGTTATTTCGAGAAAGGCTACCTCCCTCCAAAAATAGTTTTAAAAACATTTATGCAAAGTTTAGGAATACCGAATCTCTGAGAGACAAGAAAAGGGAAAGGCGAAGAACAAAAACAGGAGAACGCACAGAACTCAACGCGTTATTATATTTTGCTGAAAATCCATCCAAATCATCCTGTGCCGCAGCAATAGAATTGGATATATCACAAAGAAGTGTGATAAAAATATTACATCGCCATAATTTTAAACCATATAGTATTTTTCCCGTTCAATATTTAGACTACAACAACCTTCAAGACAGGTTAACCTTCTGCAGACATACTTGATAGAATAGATGAAGATGATGAGTTTCTAAGTCATGTCTTTTGGACTGACGAAAGCAATTTTTCTACTGCGGGAATTTTTAACAAAAAAAATGCACATTACTGGGCAGCGGAAAATCCACATATTGTAAAAAAAAATTTAAAAAAACAAGGATACCAAACTGTAAACGTGTGGTGTGGCATCCACAAGGATGCTATTGTAGGTCCTGTATTTATAAATGGGCCCTTAAATGCACAATGTTATGTGGATATTCTTCAACATGCAGTTGAAAATTATTTAGATAATATTAATTTAGTGAACAACAGATCTGTTATTTGGCAGCAGGATGGAGCACCACCACACTCTGCAAGGAACGTCACCGAATACCTAAACAGAAAATATCCTATTTGGATAGGAAGGCACGGTGTTATACATTGGCCCGCTAAAAGTTCGGACTTAACACCTATGGATTTTTTTCTCTGGGGTACGATAAAACAAGATATATACGAAACTGGGGTTTTTAATAATATGAATGAGTTAAAAGAATGCATACGTGTAAAAATTGAGGAATTAAACCAAAATGGTGATATATTTCAAAGAGTGAGAAGCAATTTTATAAAGCGCTGCCAAAATGTGTATTCAGAATGGTGGTGGTTACGTGGAAAATATTTAATTACGTTACGTGTAAATAAATAAAATTGTGTTACTCTATTGTGTTACTGTATTAATATTGACTTTTATTTGTTTTTATTAGGCTTATGTTGTTTATTGTTATTACTCGATACTGTTATTGTCACCTA
Source organism: Tetropium fuscum (assembly GCA_964058915.1). NCBI lineage: Eukaryota > Metazoa > Arthropoda > Insecta > Coleoptera > Cerambycidae > Tetropium > Tetropium fuscum. The sequence goes on along the minus strand of CAXKVY010001845.1, from coordinate 68,019 downwards.
TATATTATTTATTTATTATCTCAATAAATGGCATTGTTTCCAGAGGTATCTTGATATGTTTTTTGTTTTATAATTGACACCCGTAATGTGATAAGTTTTTAGTAATATCTCACGAACAGGTGGAGTGATTATATAACAATTAGATACTTTTTTATTCAGAAAATTAAGGACATTTTGGTATATAAATATACGGGGTGTTCCATTTAAAAAATCATGTTTTATTTTCCACTCTGTATATTTTACGAGATTTTTAATATCTGTTCTCAGATTATAAAAATACATCAAAAACCGTGTCTACTCCTTTTTTGAATGAGTTAAATCGGCAGAGATAAGTGAGATAAGGGGGGTGTCAATCTTAAGCGACTTACCCTGTACTTGAAACGAACAAATTTTCACCAGTCAAATTCCTACATTTATATCACTTTGAGTGAAGTATCTCCGAACATTTATTTTTATGCAGTAATCGATAGCTCTTTTAGTGTAAAATAGAAATCCAAAAGTCCTAAAAAATCTCACGTGAGAAAAAGTCGCCATTTTGGAAAACATGCCACTTCAGATGATATTTAAGTCACCGTTTGTCCGATTTGCGTTTTTTTTTGCGCCACACTGGGTACAATAAAAAGTTTAATCGTTAAAAGTTATTACACTAACGGACACCTTAGAAAATATTGTTAGAGAAAAATTGTATTATGAAAAATGTGAAACAATTGAGCAGGAAATATTGGATTGTTAAAGCAACGAGTGAAATATTAAGAGGCAAATTACAGCATTAAGGCAAGTTTACAACAGCGATACTTATCCAAGTTTTAGTGAAAATATTCGAGAGGAGTGCCAACTGCTTATTCTTGAAATTTTAAAAAAATACAAAAATATAATGTATACAAAAAAACTTTTTTTTAAACTTGGTGGTACCTATTTTAAAATATAGAGGCGATAGCGACAAAGTTTGAAACTTGGGGTTTTATTAAACTTGCCACAATAAAGGCCACAATAAAGATGATCTTGAATCATCTTTCCTTTTGCAAAGCAAAATGTATTTATTGGACTATAATGAACTATTGAGTGTTTCAAGTTTGGGTATTCAGAAAATGACATACAGGGTGGTGACATTAATATGCACCATAGAATTTACGAGACACATAATTACGGAGAAAACTATCCTTGCCTTGAACAAATAAATATTTAAATTATAATTACGATTTACAGACAACGGAAGCTACAATTAGCATAATTAAGCAATCGGATCAACATAAAGGTTCTTATAGCTACTATGCAAACGTATCTAACACTTCCGAACTGTATTTTTGCCATACATTGATCAAATTACTAATACCTACCTAATGAAATGTTTATTTTTACTTCGTTCTTGACAACTGCTGTCATGCCCGTGAACTTTCATAGCACGACCTTGGCATGTAGTGACAAAAATAATAAACAATTTAAAGATCCACGAAATAGTGATGATGTAATTATAAATGCTTACATAAATCAAAAAAATCATCTCTGTAACATATTGTACATCACGTAATGTGTAAAACACAATCAGCAGCATACAGCGCGTTATTTATTTGAAATGGCCTAGAAATAATAAATTTTCTTCGATCGGATACATACAGGCCATATAAAATTATACTGGGAGCTAAATAAAATACACTTTTATATTAACTAGCCTTAAATTATATTTTGGATTATTTTAAAATCACAAATAATACGTAGTTGTAAATAAAGCAAATTAAGTTTTCGTAAAGATTTTCTTCGAAATGATATAATTAATTTCTGAAATCCTAAATAGTACGTAGTTGTAAATAAAGTTTTCGTAAAATTTTTGTTTTTGAGAAAACTTAGCTTACCTTATCTTAACAGATAAGATGTTGAGTGTCATAAAAAATTACTTCTGCATATACAATAGCCTCAATAACAAGGATAATTATATCCGAATATAACATGATCTCATTAATATACCCCGGACCCCCTGCAGTTTTACCCCAATCAACGTATTTATATTTGCAATAAAAAAAATAATCCTTGCCTCCGAATCCGTTTAAAACAAAGCAAGAATGAGTACGTTCATATCCTTTTATATCAATAAACATACTCTACAGATGCCATTCTTCCATTAAAACATGTTTACAAAACATAAAATATTTTTAAAACGATTTGTAATACCATGTATGTGAGACTCTAATATGATATAAATCTAACCTAAATTGTATATAAAACAGTATCATGTTCCATCAGAGTTGAGATTAAGTAAGAATTAAGTAAGTTTTAAAAAGGATTTATTATTGTAATAAAATGCTCGGTTAAATTCACATACCGTATGTGAGGAACTCATTTGAAAATTATAAAAGCTCTTACTTGGATAATCGCTGATTTATTTTGCTGATAGTGGGATACAAATAGACGCTGTAGCGACATCCTATTGATAGATTATAATCAGATGTGTACAAGTTTTAATAGAAAACGGCAAGATGTGGGATTTAAATAAAAGTATACAGTTCGTTAATAAAGTTATACGATGTTTATCGAGGTATACATATAGCTAGCTAGGTAGGAACTTATTTAAATAGGTATATGGGAGATAAGTATAGATATACTGGGTCTGGTTTGCATTTGTCACTCGCAACTATGAATAAGTATATTAAATAATAATAAAAGTAAATATCAAATTATAAGCGTCAATATAATTTCATAGCGGCCACTCTTTGAACATGTTTTAATGTTCAAAATCTTCGTATTGTATAGGGTGGTGAAATCCTATGCAAAATTCGTTGAAATTGAGGATTGGCCCGTTTTCACAATAAAATTATTTTTTTCGTAACGATTTTTAAATACCCCATACAAATTTAGCCATCCCTAGGCTAACACCCCTATCGGAGATTTTCAATTTTTATTTTTGTAACCTTTTCGATTTTTTTGAATTTTCAAAATAATCTTGGACTTTGGAAATTTTATTTTTATGACATCACTGGATTCTCAGAAACCCACCGAACATTTCTGTAGGGATTTCGTCGAAATCAATTATACAGTCTATCTCATGTTAAACTTCAAGAATAATAAAAATCTTAATTTTTGCAAATATTCATAATCACTCTGCCTGTAATTGTACCAAAATTGGAAAACTGATTACTTCCGAGTTTTCAAACTGATTTGGATAATGTTGTAAAATTGAAAATTTAACCGAGTAGGCTTAGGAGCTACTTGCCGCCATGGAAATGTAGATTCTGAAACAATGGCAAATATCAATGGTTTTGAAAATTCAGAAAATTTGAAAATTTAAAACTTTGCCAATCGTTCTTTAACACCTTACCAAAATCGTTATGAAAAATTCTTGTGAAAATGGGACGTTCTTGAACTCTTGAACGAATTTTGCAAGATTTTTTTAGCTCCTATATATTTTTTATCGTATGTTCTGCTAACCCGCGAAAAAGATAACAGAGATTGATGTAAAATAACAAATTCCCAATATTCAACTACTAAATAATAAAAGAAAATTAATTGCTAATTAGATCCACAAGAAAAAAAATTCCTCGTATAAGTAGGTACATATATATTTTTCTGCCAAGAAGATGGCAGAACATTAATGAAAAATAAGAAATTTCTCATTTTCAGTTGAATGCGCAAAAAATGTTGACTAATATACTTTTTTATGGCACTATCGTCTAAATTTAAAAAAAATATTTATGTAAAATAAAAAAATTTGTGATTTTCAACAGCGGAATAATAAATGTTAATTAAAAGCGAAAAAAAAGTTTGTCTTTTATATTTTTCTGTCGCGTGTTCTGCTAACTTAATAAAGAAACATAAATAAATAAAGCAGAACATAATAAAGAAGAAATAGGGCAAAAACCCTGAGAAAATTCTGTTTTTATTACAGAATGTTCCAGCTGCATCATTTTTGCTGATGAAAATTGTGCGTTCCTATTTACTGCCGTTATATGACTATTTAGTTTTCCATATGATGTAATTAGTTGTGTTAAGACACTTGCATGTTCATGTTCAGGTTACACTTTAAAGTATGGTACGTTAAAAAAATTCTTGGTCTATTTCAAAAGTAAATTCAGTGTATATATGTTTACAATTTTATCATAAACACCATTTTTTTAAATATATTTACATAGTGCTAAAATATAAATATCAAAATGCTAAAATCTAAATTCAAAATCTCCAAAAAATTTACACCAACAAGAATTATCAAATAAAATTGTTTTTATAATAATTAGTGATTTTGAATGTATGACAGTCTTATAATAACAGATAAAATTATTATTACACACCATCATAAGGATTGCACAATTTAGCCATCAAACTATGTCATGCATACCCGCCCATTTTTTAGAGAAATAATAGGTATATTTTTTAAAACATGCATAACACAATTTTTAAATCACGGCTGTTGATTTAACAAACTTTCAGAATTATAAAACATCGATCAGATTAAACATTTTTTTTTCACACAGCCAAATCAAAGTCAAATAATTCTTTTGTGTTGTGTTGTATGTAGCATGTCATATACGTATAAATATACTTATACTTCGCTATGTCAATCTCACAAAACTATTCTGTGACTGATATTATATTTATTTAATTTCAATTATGTCTATACGAGTAGAAGATGATAATCGGATTTTATGTAAATTCTGAAATTGTCGGAATAAATTAGGAATTATTACAGTTCATTCAGATATTTATTATAATTAACACAATAGTCAATAAAGGTTAGTAGAAGGTAATTGCCTCGATGGGGTAACGGGGGTACACCTCAGTTTGAAATCCTTAAATAATCTCCTGCAATACAGTGAAATTGAGGAGACCTGACCGGAAAATGGACGACGAAAATAATATTAATAATAATAATAATCCATGCTTCCCATGTTAATACCGCAGAAGTCAAAATAACATTTGTAAAATATTAGGAAATCATCATGAACTTTCAAAACGTTTCTATGAAATGGTAAGGTATCTTTTTGAAATCGGAAGAATATTCAAGATCTCAATAAATCTTTGAAAATCCCAAGAAATCTCAAAAAAGGCATTTGCGAAATCTTTGAAATCCGATATTTGGAAATCGCATGCAGTCTATGATAAATCTTTTTGAAATTCTTCAAAATCATGTCTTCTGCAATTTGAAATCGGTGGTACACAAGTGGTTACCCACTCGAATTGCCTAGTCAGCAAATATTAGGATACGTAGCTCAAACTGTCTTTAGTCTTTAGCCGTTTTCTCTCTTCTGAGTAAAATGGGTCAAAATTGTTTTTATTTGTCTAGCCATAGTAAAATTTCGAAACGGATCGTATAATATTACTCTGGGTCTCATAAAAATAAATGATTCATTACAACTACGCTCATAAAATTAATGTATACAATCCCACAATAATATACCATATTAGCAACATACGTATCTTGCCTTATAATAGTCTGTAAACATTATTCTTTAGAATTAAGTTTAAATAAAATCCTGGACAAAATTAACGCATCAGCAAAACTTCTCAGTATTCTTCTATTTCGAAAAATTCGAATTTTTAAACCATTAAACATTTTATGTAGGTGGCCCAGGATACCCCCTGTCATTACTGATAAACAACTAAAGTAAGATTTTGCAAATGTTTATTTTTATGATATTTAGCGCTGTTTAAAGCGATTTGTAAAAGGCAATAAATCTTAATTAAAAAAATTACTATCACTACTTAACTGAATGACACATTCTGGCAGTGCACTAGAGGATATAGAGATGAATCAGTGAACGCGGTAACTACATAGTTATCGAGGTGCCAGCGATATGTGGCGAATTTGTCAGGAGTTAGACAATCAATAATTACCTAGTCGAACAGTTAAATGTTTCAAAGAACTTGGAAGTTACTGTAGCACTTGTAGAAGAAAATCAGAAGCAAGAAGCAAACAACATTCTGTTTTTTCACGCATTCAGTGTTTGCGATACCGCCTTCGCCATATTTAACTAAATAAGAAAGCTAAATTTTTTAAAACTCGTGTGGAAGCCACAATTAAGAAGACTGACTGAAATTACTGAAATTTTGAGGTGTTCTTATTTTTATAGAAATTATGATCACAGGCGAAAAAATCCTGTCTGCACTTCATTACTATATACAGACACAAAATTGCATGGAATTTAATTCCAAACAAATTTGGTCATTACCATTTTTCGCGTGAAATTGAAAATATATGAGTTATTCAATTCACCGTTAAATTCAAGGGGGCGGCTGAAGCGAGGGGGTGAGATTTCCGAAAACCGAAATATAGACTGCCAGTGACCCCCCACGATTCGTGATGGAAAATCGCTACTTATATACAATTTTATCCGTGTCAGTATACCTTTTTTGGTCTAATTTGTCTGAACTAGGTAGGTATAGGTATTTTCGTTGCGATTTCTAAATGGGGTATGTTCTCGCACAGCAAAGAATCATTATTAATTGGGGATTGGGGATACTTTAGGTAATATCATTTAATAAATCACTGTTGCGTTTATTCTGTTCACTGTCATCATATGGGAAGGCTCTGATGTGTAACACATTGCAGCAAGGAAAATTTACTGCAACTTAATAAGAAGCACAACTGCTGGTCCATCTGTAACTGTATATTTTCTCTTCCTGAATTTCGATTGTTACCGCTAGGATGTTTTTTTTGTTAGAACGGATAGGCAAGCTAAACTAAATAGAATTATGAAAAAAAATCGATATAATTTGTTACAGGTACCTATTTCAAGGTTTAACGACATAAGGTAAGGTTAGTGAATGATAAATACGTAAAGTGTATTCGAGGGAAATTGAATCTGATCGGTGATAAAAAAAGCACAGGACCGTCCGCACTTATCTTGAAATTTCGTCTTATGTATTTGCAGTGGCATTGAGATTCGAAGAGTAGTTGAAAACGTGCATAGGAGTTCGTTACTGGAATCTAGTAGGCCCGATGAACTATCTACGGCTTCGCGCTGGTGTAAAGAGAGTGAACAGAGTGGTCTGTTGCGTCGTAACTCATTTCTTTGCTGACCGCGCCGTGTGGTGGACAATAAAGCCGATGTACAATAAAGAGGTGCCGGCTGTTTGTTTTGTTTTTAAGCGGATTCAATTTTCATCGTATACACTTTAAGTACATACGTGTACCAGATTTGCCCTATTTTTTATATACATCGACCAAAGTCTGAAAAATCAGTTTCCAGACTGTAGAATTTTCCCTTTACATTTGTATTAATGGAATTTGTGGGTAATAAAATGACTGTATTTTCACTGTATGTAAATGTAAATGACTGTATTATGAATGTATTTTCACTTAGGACTCTTAGGAGCTATGATTTCATACTCATCGGATAAATTGTATACTTATAAATTGAATAATAAAATAAAGGTCGCCATTGAATATGTGTGAAAATTCCTACTAATGTTTAATGTTTATAAAAATAACAGATATGACGCCAAGATAGCAATTTTTAATAAATTGCTGTTTTGGCTGCTGCTGGTCGTAAAAGGTTAATTTTTTTTAAATACGTGTTTTTCAACGAACTTTTCCAATGTGCCAATTACAAGCATTTATCATAAAAAATACCAATTATCAATTATCTTGCGTATGAGGACTGTTTAAATTACCGCTATCTGGAATAAACAAATACAATAATTCATAAACTATCAAACTGATCTGCCTGAAATTATGCACACTAATAAAGACCCATAGGTAATTCACTCGTCACCAAAGTCATTTATATGTCATTGTTATATGTCATTTACGTCCACCGTTGCAAAAGTTAATAACATTAATAAAATAATGCAAAAAGAGGGGTTTGTTCGCCATTACATCGATTATTTATTATATATTTTAACGCATAATAAATAAATTAAAGTTCTTTTTACTACCCACAACTTTTCTGTAAAACGTAATGGGAAAATTCTACAGCCCGAAAACTGTTTTTCCAACTTTGGTCGTTGTTTATAAAAAAATACGGGAAATCTGGCATGTACGTATTTACATTTACTAACCTTTACCTATGACGTACAACTCAAACGTTAAATCGGTCAATCGATCAATTTCCCGATCGATCAATTCGATCGGGAATCGAATCAATCAATTTCCCATGCACAGAATGGACTAAAAAGCTAACAACAAAAATGTAACGTAGAAAAATTGTTTGGTATACGTATACGAGTATAGAAAAATACTGAGAACGTTTGCAATGGAAATTCTTTAATTCCTGAGCCGTGTTATTTTAGTGAAGATATATAGGTAGGTACTCCGATATTTTCTTGGAATATGTGGAAAATAGCCAAATTGGCACATTTCTGTTAAACATTATTTGCCATCTAAGCGCACCTATATTTATCCCACATATTTGCTATGCCCATTTAAAATTGCCTTATCTTTTATGACACGGTTTTACTGGATGATAATTTGTCATCTCTAAATAACTAAAGACTATTATTATCTATAATTGTTTTGAACATAATAATAATGTTAAACATAAAAAGTTAATCGGTAACCACCACCGCATTTTAATCACAACTGAGTATAATATATACCACCGATTGTTTATTTTGAAAACATGAAGTAATTCCTTTACAACAACAAACTTTACATTTTTATGATGTACCTACTCATACGTTTTACTATCGCAATGCATCATCTAGAATTTATCAAAATAGTGTAAACAATTTCTAAATTAGACGAGAGAAATATGCAAGACTGCTTGTTATATAATACACCTATTAAAAGTTTTACCTTTATTGCAAGTCTATATTTAGATGGTTCTCAATTACCCATGATTCATAGGGATGAATGATCATCAAGCACAGCCATATTTCAATCTGATGTTTTCAGTATTATTGCCAAAAGAAAAGGCATTTACCTACATAAATGATATTTATGTTATTTTGATGACTTTAGCAAAGCTTTAACCCGAATTGTGATTGGAACAAGGTTAATCCGATTATTACCTACTGTGCCCTTTAACTACCGACAGTAATATAAGTTCATGTGAAGCTTAATGTGACGCCGTACTAGCAGCCTTCCCGAAGTAGTTTACCTAGAACAGTTACCTTATTTTCATGTATATTTTTTCACATGCTATTTACGAAAATGCTATTTACCTACCACGCTAAGGATATTAGACCGGGAGCTTGTGACAAAAAAAGTATTTTTTTGTTAGATCGAGATCAAACATACAGCCGTAAAAGCTATAGATACATGCATGTACGAAAAAAAATTCCTGTGTTAATGTATTTATACATTAATTTTAGTTAGCGAAAAAAAACTTTATAGAATAACTTTTCAGTTCTCTTGAGTTCAAGAGTGAAGGAGACTGATGGTGTAAATATGCAATGAAATCGTGTAACTAAAAACATTTTTTAGCCTGCTTCTTGAATAATAAAAAATTCCAAAAAACTACCAGCATACTAATTCGAATACTTTGAACTGTAGCCTAACACCGTTCACCTTGTGAAGAAAACCAAATATTTTTGGCAATTTTTGACAAGTCTTCCTTTTTTCCTCTTAATGTCGTCCCTTTTTTCCTCGTACTGTCTTCCTTTTTTTTCCTCCTAATGTTTCCTTCTAATATTCAGTTACTGAATAGACCAAATATCCAATGATAGACGATTTGTGAAGGCACAAACGTCAATATTGTTATAATAGTCAACCTCATCATGGATCGTTAAAAAGCAATAACAACCGGCGAAAGTATTTCCCTAGGAAATAGAACGCCAAAGAAAGAAAACACAAACTGTGATCTTTAAAAAAACATTCAAGATCTCTACTTCCAAAAATAATCACCAATGTAAGAAATATGCTTAAATCCTGTAACAACCTTCTTACACCAGCTTTGAAAATGTTACATATTGTATCCAATCCAATAAGTGTATTTGGATTATATTGCTTTCCTCAGATATAAAAACCAGGCAAGTCGGTGAACCCTAGTGCTTCAGCAATTCGATCTCAGATTTACCACATCAAAATGGTTAACAGAGTTCGAAAATTTGCCAATTAAGCAGCCCAAGTTTTCAATTTAATTAATTCCAATAATTTCATTAATAGTCAATAATATTCAGATGCAAGAGGGTGAAATTTTGATCTACCTAGATGTTGTGTAGAGATTAAATTTAAAAAAAACTTTTCTAGATATAATTAATAGTTTCTTCGGACAGCGTGGGGAGACAGATGTTTTTTGTACCAAAATTTTCTTATAAGCCTGTTTTGTGGTCATCCAATAAAAAGATGCATTTTTATTGTTAAAATTATTTTCATTGCAAGACAAAATTAGCCTAAAGGAAAGGTCGGGGTTTTACGAAATTAGCTAAGGACTGGAAGGGTGGAACTAGGACTGTATGCTGGACAAACGAGAAGTTCAATACAAACTAGGTTCAATGAGCATATGGCTCATCTTAAATGTGAAAAAAATGAGAAGGGTCTAGAGTTACCCAATACACTTTTGACAAGCATAAAAATAGATATAAGTAAGTAACTTGAGATTAATTAAAAATGCTATACATTCTGGACAGTTAGGTGTATTTGAGAACTTAGAAATAGGAAAATGTAAACAGCAAGGATAGCGACAAACGTGTCCTATCCCAAATAGTCCACTTAGCAATAGGAATAAATATAGGCCGTGGTTTTAGGATAACTTTAATTTTAATCACCTCTTGATGATGCCAACATCTTTCGCGAAACGTGTTTCGAGTATAGTGTTCTCTCATTTGGTGTTTGTGGAAACTACGTCAGTGTTAGTGCTATATCAAAGTCCGCATTTTCCAGACCCTCCAGGAAAAACATTAGTTATCACAGGCATTATTTATTATAATTAGGTCAAAAACGAGTTATTATGAACATGTTTAGTGGTAAGTGTTAGATAAACTTAAACCCGTTTCCAATCGTGGTATTATCGAGTACTTATATTATACAAAAACTAAATAGTAGGTATTATCACATAAATCTAAATTTAAAGGACTATACTATGGCTGGAATCGCATGCAGTGGATTTGCGGATACTATTTATAACATTTATCTGTTAAAGTAGTGACTAATATTTTTAAATATTTATATAAGCCTGTTACTTTATCCTGCGGGTAATTGACGTTTTTGTTTTGAAGTCTAGAAATACATTACTTCACAATAAATTAATCCATGCTATTATTTATTTTTCTTCTTCCATTATATTTTCGAAATAGGTAAGAAAATCGGTTTTAGTGCAATTTTATATCCACCACTGTTAAAAATAAGATTTAATTAGCGTCCTATTATTGTTTTAGCAGAAGGCAACATGTAAACAGATTTTGGCTATAATGCTATAAAGTCAATAAATTACATGCGATGTCATTGATTGTTTGGCATATTTCTAATTTCTTCTTGTCTGTATATATATAATATATATATATATATATATATATATATATATATATATATATATATATATATATATATATATATATATATATATATATATATATATATATATATATATATATATATATATATATATATATATATATATATATATATATATATATATATATATATATATATATATATATATATATATATATATATATATATATATATATATATATATATATATATATATATATATATATATATATATATATATATATATATATATATATATATATATATATATATATATATATATATATATATATATATATATATATATATATATATATATATATATATATATATATATATATATATATATATATATATATATATATATATATGGGTTTAAAAATAAAAATCGACGTGACAGAGTATTTTAGATAGAAACGTCAGTCTTAAGAAACATTAAATTTTTCCGTTAATTTTCTAACGGAACTTTTCCGTTAATTTTCTTACAATACATTATTTCAATTTTAAAACTTCAATGTAATCAGTTGGCAGTCGGCTGTCATATATAGTCACCCTGCTTTTTGTTCTCAGTATAAATATTTGGGATGTTGTGAGTGTACATTGTTATGGCAACATATGTAATTCAAATGTTAAGTGTGGTATAATAATATTAATAATTATCAGCTGTTATTATTCAATACCATTGTATAATTAATCCATTACTATACAACACTTTGGAAATATATTTTTGGGTTCTTATCAAATGGTCGTGGACCAAAATCATTCATGCAGTACATTCTCCACTACTACACTATTTCAATATTGCATCAATATTACCTTTACCCGTACATGATATAAATATATAAAATTTGAGTATTTTATTTTTTCACAAAAACTATACCTAGTAAGACAGTTATAACAGAGCATTTATATATAAGTAATTTACCAAATGCAATTTGATATTAGGTAGGTCCTAAAATATATATTTTTTTAAATATCTTAAATTTGCATTTTATTTTGATTTTGTCATCAGAAAATATAAGATTTCCTATTAAACTGCTACACATACCAGAAGTAAAGACATTTTAATGACAGCTAAAAAAATACTAACCTCACTTAGCACGCTTGGTATATTGTACGCTTGGTATATGGTATATTGTACCCCATAACCTCATTTCAATTTATTCATAATTATCTGTATTTCACGATTACCTATACACTAAGGGAATATTGGTTGATTGTAGATAATATCTAATAAAAACGTTACATAAACGTCAAATACGTACTTATTGAGTTATCTAACATTCACTGACATTATGCATTTGCAATTTTATTAAGTTGTATTAAATATACCTACATTTTTACCTACATTTTAAATACAACTTATTATGAGTGTAGCAATTGCCAGTACCTAATTCATTAGTCTCAAAATACGTACGTGCATAACCACTTTCTGATGTCTTAACACGAAATTTAGATAACTTTGAACTTGTTAACACTGCTCTATTAATTTTAATGAAACACATTGCCAATATCATTGCCAATAACGATCCAAGGAATGTATCTGCTACATTCACATACCTAATTATCATTAATTATAAAAACAGCCTAAACACAGGCGGCTATAAAAAGCGTAAATATATCCGATGATAATCTGACGAATATTTTAAACTTTTTACACACAGAATGCAGAATTTAAATTAATGTTGTAACTAAATAACATACCTTCTTAACAAATACTTCTGCAAAACACCAAATTCCAATAACTCGAGATATATTCTCCTTACTTGTCGAGAAAAAATAAAGATACACCCACTAAACTGTCAAAATAACACTCGAAATTAAGTTAGCTGCAAGTCATAAAACAAAAGGCACAGTTTGTTAGTTAAAGTAGCGATATAATAAACAATCCAAAAGCAAAACAGCGCAAATCATAACGAAGAGAAATGGGTTGACCGCAGCAACTCGGCGCGAACTGTTCGAAAACGTAAAACGAGTCGATTGCTCTGGACGACACACCAAGTTGGAGTCGATCCCCCCTCTCAGCCACTGCTTCTGCACGTTGTCAGACTACCGATAATGATTGCAAATTTGAGGTTGTATATCTACCTGTCGGCTAGCAGGAGGCCATGTTACTGCAATGTGTAACGAATAATATTAAGGGGCAGTAGTTGTAAAAACCGAATAGACAAATTGAGACGAGCAGTATTGATTTGATTAAAAAAATATTTAACATGCCTACCTTACGTATACCTAGTTATAACACCTTGAGATACATTCAAGGATCACTACTTTCTGGTGATTATTGATCGATTTATAAAGTTAAATTTAGGGTACTTTAAATGAATTCTGTTGCTTCTTGTTATTTAAAAAAGTTGACATAATTATATATAATTATTTTGACTGTTTGAAACTCCTGACATTTAATTGATTGTTTTAGCAATGCAGTGGCGGATCATGCGATTAAGAGGCTTATGCCTCATGCCAGTCATGCCCCCGATCAAAACTCGATTTTCTATTATGTTTATTTTGTTGATATAAAGTATTGGTAGTAGCGAAGTTACTAACTATTTTATTCAGCATACATTTTGACATAGGTATACATAGATACAATGTCTATTTTTCGCAAAGTATCAGCAATAAAAAAATATCCTCATATTTGGCATGGCTATATCGAAAGATTCACAATGTATCGGCCAGTGCAAATATTGGGTCGATGGTTATACACAGAACAGAAATTCCAAAATATTGTTTTAGAAAGAACCACGAAAATGTTGTTGCCGCTAAAGCGTTGCTGAGCGCATGTAAGCATGTAGAAAAAATGCTGAGAGATATTTGACAGAATAGTAAATGTCTCTATGTGTGTGGAGAAGAAATATCAAAATATCATGAGTGGGCTAATGAGAGATGCGTAAACTCAGAATTCTATTTTGTTTGCCAAAACTGTGACTGATGATGACTGAGATGATTCTGATGGTGACCGTTAGCTTGTAACAACTTTCCCCAAGGGTGTAACAACAAACCCCTAAGTGGGGCTTGTTATTACAGTTGACTATACTTGTTTCAACAATTTTAGGTTCTTTTTGGGTTGTAGATAACATTTAGTTTTTGAATAAGCAACTTTTGGATGTACATATTGTACATGCCAGTTTATTCTTAAACAAAATAAAGTTTTAAACAAAGCTATCAAAATATCTTTGGCCGTTAACAACCATCCCCGGTCTTCCCTAATACTGGGAAATGCGTCTTGCATCCGATTCTGCAATATTTCTAGAGTTGCTCTTGGCGATGTGTCCTTTATATTTTAAAGTTGCCTTTGAAAATAAAATATAGTTCCTTTGTTGACTTTGCGATGACAGTTAGTTTTTTTGAATTTGTTGCTTTACAATGTGGTATAAATTAGAACTACGAAAACGTATTTAAAACTTGGTTGGACGGGCGCTATTATGGAGGGTGGGAAGCCTCAAATGAGGAATGTATATTATATTTCAATGGAATATTTCAATTGAGAAGACGACGACGACGAGAAAAACTAAGTGAAGTTGATTTGGAGTCCTTCCAGCGCCTGCTGAGACATCCGCACAAAATTGCGTCTGGTCGAGGAGCACTGGCCCTTTCACAAAACTTAGTTTAAGAGCGCAGTTTAGTTAAGTATTAAGTTGTAGTTTACGCCAAATAATAAGTGTTTGAATAAATTTGTTAAGAAAAAGTCCCGATAAATATTTTTGGCTTTTAGGACTTTTAGCACATAGGTTAGTAAACAATATATGCCTATAATTTTTGCAGAAGATTCAAATTTTGAAATAAGTACTGGACATTCTAATGATAATAATACGAGTATATTCAATTGTGTTTTGGGTGATGGTCAATAAGTTTGGAGATTTATAAAAATATATTTATATTTTTTTAAATTCATCTTACCTTGTAGATGTTAAGTGATTCTCTTAAATCATTAATTATGGGCGATAATATTTTATTAGAAGATGTTCTTGTTGGCGATCAAGTAAGTTAGATTGTATTTTATAAAGATAATATAAACTGAATTATTTAACTGTTTAGGCTGAACTGCACCATTCTATTGCTGATTGATGTTGTTCATATTGCCATTGACAATAATTATGTGCCAATTGGCCACATAATAATTGTATAATTATAAGTATTCTTATAATTACATTCATATAATATTTCTTTAATGCTATGGTTCATTTCCGTGTCAATGCAGAGGGTATTGATATTAACTGGAGACTGTTCTGTTGCTGATGAATTCCAAATTCCTAAGAACAGAAAACGTAAAAGTAATCCAACTGAATAGAAGCTCTGGAAAGTCGTACATAAATGCCTCAAAAGTTAAAAAGCCATCTAGGAAAATGCTACATACATGTAAGAATTCATGCACTTTGCAATGTAAAACAAAAATCAATTAACAAAATCGTGACTATTACATCTCTGATTGGTTAGAATTTTACAATAAATGAGGATGGTGAAGCAGTTATAAGTGTCATGATATAGCAATCACTGTTAGTAAGTCGGGCCCATTGATAATAAGATACGCAAAAACAGTTACTCTGAACAAAGTTACTAAGAAATTGATGTTCGTAAGAAACGCCGCGCCACTGACAAAACTGAAGACGCTTAGAAAAAGAATTTGCTTTTTTGTATATAGATGAATTAAAAATATTTGCCTTAAAATTCAAACATCTGGCTCAACTTTGTGATGCAAATCAGTATAATAGAATATACCACGAATTTTATAGACAATTGAAGCATGATAAAATGAAAACCCAGTTACAATTAGATGATAATGAAGAACAAGAAGAAATAGAGACAAATGAAGCAACGAAAAATAAAAAAAAATAGTACAATAAGAAAGAAAAGGGGCCGTAAAACAAAAAAGTAGGTAACTAATAGTGATAACAATATCTAACTGTTATTACTTACACTATTATTTGTTATTACTATAATTACTATATAGTAATATATAGTACTATATAGTAATAACAAATATAATTACATTATATTTGTTATTACTATAATGTATCCAACGAGAGAATGGACTTGCACTCGAGCGAAAATTCGTCTATTTTGGTCAGATCTCCGCCCCTTAGAACATTAGTTCAACGCCCTCAACGTCTTAATTGGCTCAGCAGGTAGCCAGGGCCGGCGCCTGGGTCCGATACCTACCTGGTACCTAATTATATAAAGTACGTACTACTGCCTACCTATTCACAGTTTGTATTTGTAGTCTCGCAAGTACGGTTATTTTAGTTGTGTTGTTTACGGTTGTGAAATAAGTTTTAAATCTATTATAAGAATGGCAGCAGCCAGAGACGAGATAAATCCACCATTATCGCCCAATTAAGAAGAATAGAAGAGGTTAGGTAAAGAAATATAATAATAAATATGTTTTATTTAATACGCATACTATTCACCACCAGTAACCGTGGTCAATGATTTATTTTTGTTTTTAATTTTATATTTATATATATTTATATAATAAATTTATATAAGAAATTAAAGGAAGCCAATCCGCAAATGTCGTACGAAGAGACAGTTTTAGGGTTTATTTTACTTTCATAACGCTCATACATTTATAATACATTTATGTTAAATAAATAAAATGTTTTCATGTTTTCAAAATAAAATTTATTTCACCTACTTACGGATTTATTTCATCGAATGACGGTCCTGCGTAGCTCGTTACAGAGCCCCTCCTCTTTAGTCGCCGATGCGCAAAGCAAGTCCATTCTCTCGTTGGATAGTTATCTCTTCTTATTGTAAAATGTTGCCTACTATTATTATTCCCTGCCAACTTATTATTATTATTATTAAATCATTGTGTCACTAGAATGTTGTCATTACAATACAATAATTTAAGTATTTTTCCCAGAATAGTGACATAATTTCATGACTGCATGAAAATTGACATAAAGTAACCATATTTGCAGGAATACTGCACATCTTTTCATGTTAAAATAAAAACATGTTTTTTGATAAAACTGCTGATTTTTATACATTTGGACTAACATTAACTATACTAAAAAAATATGTTATTAATAATATTCCACAGAGCAGTTAATGAAAAAACGTTTTTCTTCAAAATAACTTCAATCGCCATTTTCTCACAATTGTCATTTTTCATTTACACAGTATTCTTGCCGAGATTCGATATGCATTGTGGGTGGGGCAATGTCCTACTGAAAATAGAGATGTCTATTTTCCGCTAGCTGTATGCCTTCCAAAAATTCCTCAATTTGATTCTCTAAAAATTCTAAATATAGCTCACCCGTTAGACGTCCCTGAAAAAAATTGATCCGACAATTCGAGAGCCAACTATCCCAGTCCAGACATTTACGCCAGATCTCTCATGGAAATTCCCTTGGTAACTATATATGTTTACATCTTAAGGGGATAAGCTTGGCTATTAACATCGTAACTTACCCCACTTCTCCATAGGTAAATATACTAATTCATGTTTTCTAATAACATGTATACAAAATACCAAAATCAATTCACTTCAACTCGAAAGGGAAACTAAATATTTTCTGAAGATACATTTCATGTAAAACAAGTAGATTACCACCACATAAACATCACAATCATTTTGATTCCCAACTTCCGTGATTACATTTATGTATACATATTTAAATTTTAAATAGTAATAACGTATGTCACGCACTGCTTGTGAGATGCTATGCCTACAGGCCTACATCATCAGAGTTCATCACACCAACTCAACAAGTTTTTGTGATGGTGTCAAATAGAACGAGAAATGTTTGAAAAGCTATAATTGAGAAAATATTTTAAAAGCAGACTACACAGATGGGATAGTGTTAATATCCGTTGCCAGCAACATTTATGACGTGTTTATCAATCTTTATGTAATCAATGAATTGCGTAACAACCATTTTCCAAAGATTCAAACTGATGCAGTTTAAACACACTTCTATCACTGATTGTCTAAAAACGTTTATTGTAAACCTCAATCAAGATTTCAATTTCAGTGCTAAAATAAAATTCTAATAGAAATAACAGAAGTTGACGTACCTAAAACGTATATATTTATAAGACTTAAATGAGACATGAAAATTAGAGCGCGTTCTTTTAGAAACTGTAAAACAATCTTAAACAACGTAGAAAGTAACAAGTAACAGATATAAAAATAGACAAATCATGATCATTTATAAACCATAAATATTGCAATAAACTATGTGTCTATTTCATGATCATGACTATTTATAAACCATGATATAAAATTAAACGCATGTGACACACCGCAACTTTTCTAAATAAGAAACTTAATTGTGCGTTCTTTGATTTTCGGCTTATTTAAAAAATATTTGCGCCTTGACCATGATGTGGCGATTAATAACACTGGTAATAATAACACTGGCCGATTAATAACAAAATAGGCATTATGTACTTTTAAGAGTAAGGCTTAATAAATACATAATGAATCGTAACACTCGGAGTAGTTTCCACAAACACCAAAACTTTCACTTCGCTCGACGCGCGTTTCGCCAACCAAGTTGGCATCATCCGGAGATGATTAAAAGTAAACAGCTAAAGCTAAACAACTAAGCAGTTTAGTTTTAATCGTCTCCGGATGATGCCAACTTGGTTGGCGAAACGCGCGTCGAGCGAAGTAAAAGTGTTTTGGTGTTTGTGGAAACTACTCCGAGTGTTATAGTTACATCAAAGGTTCCAGCCCTATCCATTAATATTGAATCGTGTTGATTATAAAAAGTGAATAAAAGGTGTGTCGGCACAAAGGTGTAACATATATTAATAATTAAAAAAATACATCTTGAATCATTATTATGGTCAAAAAAATATAAACAATGTGTCTTGGTATCGTAATTGATTTTTAGATACCTAACTAATTACTTAGGTGAAATAATTAATAAGAATATAAACGCATAAAAATAGCTAAAAACGTAATTTAAACAAATAACATGAGGCGTTTACTCAGAATATTTAGGTTTAATCTAAAATAAATGATGTATAAATAAAGTGATTTTTCGTAATCGGTATTAAGAACGTCGAAATCGGCAACATGAACAAGAAATAATCAGTAAAGTAATCGATTTAGTCCTTACACCGTCCTTTTTTGAAAGTTATTATAACAGTGGTAAAAATGGTGTTAGCGGCTTTATTTTAACAAATATACTACACTGTAAAATTTGCAGAGTACGAGATGGGCGCTTTTCCGCACGCGCAGCACCTTAACCTTAATTTTTTTACGATTTTGTTAAGTAGGCGAAGTGACAGATAAACCTGAAATTAACACATAATTTTATGTATCTTTAATATATATTTTTTTAATTTAATGTCTCGATTTCGAAAAAAAAATAATGTGTAGGTACATAGACGCTAAAGTTTGTTTTGTATCCCTCATGTGGATTATCTCCACATTCGTGATAAAAAAGTTTGCACTATTTCGATGACAATATCCACATGAACCCCTAAGATACGACTCAATAATAAAACGCTGATAAAACATGGATGCATAAATATATATATTGAGATAAACGAATATCAAATTCAATAAATACAACAAATTAAAATTTAATTTAAATTCAGTAGCCTGCAACTAACGAACATACTATAGTATAAGCGCAAGCAAACACGTGCCTATGACCAACGAACAGGAGAAAGGCTTCGTGAAAGGGTAGCGTCCCAGCCCAGTAGAAGAAATTTGCGATCAATATCAAACAAGAAAAAGAAACAATCTTTCACAATAACTAAAATAATAGAAGATTAAAAAACTACAGTAGCAGTAAGTAAATTTGAGGGTAAATAAATCTCAAGACGAGATCCAGCAAAGGCAGTCAGCATTCCAGAGGCAGTGCAGCGACATCCCGCTAGATGACACCACCACCAGATCCATTTGTTAGTTCGTGTACCAGTGAAACCAAAAAAGTGATAAGTTTTGTGCGTGGTGATAAAAGGATTAACATACTTTTACAAGGTAATAAACAATTCAAAGTTTGGTAATATAAAAAAATATTGTGTCAGAGGACTTGGTCTTGGTATTCGTAATAGATTTAAGTTACGTAGGTTTTGTCGCAGGATAGGAATAAGGGTCTAAGATTTTGTTTATTTTTATGATCCATATCTGATAATAAACAGTCATATGCAATCAACTTCTTCTTTCTTGTTTTTGAAAATTTCAGAAAATAATTTAAAACTGATACAATTTGAGCTTAATTAAAATTGAATAAATTTAATGAAATTTTGCATACAATAAAATTCATTATGTTGAAGTTCAAATAAATCTAATTTACCTCTGATCTAGGTAGGGAGCTTTTGCTGAAATCAGTACCAATTGTATAAATTAAGATATTTATGAAGGCCCGGTATAACCGCAACAAGAAAGTTCAACAATATATCCATTGTTTAAAATTCAAAACATTAGCTAGTAGATATCCTAGTGAATAGTAACGCTTGAATAGAAATGATATTAAACAAATAAACATGTATATATGGTAGGTACATGCTGGAAGACAATTTGCATTGACTAGATTTCAACAGGAGATAAACGAGGTAACTGGTTCGTTGATTTAACATTATTCCTCCTATCTCCATTACACTTTCTAGATTACTCTAAATTATTGTCATTTATCTTACCAATGATACATAGAACCTCCATTTGACCTATATATTTTAAGATGTTGATATTTTCATACAATAAAAACTAGTTTTCGTTTTATGTATGTATAGAGAATATGTATACAGAATAAATTTTATGTATTATACAGAAGATTTGGAATAAAAAAACGTTTACAACACAATCGTGTATTGGCTGGGAATTATAATAAACGGGCATTTATCAAGTGGGCATTCTATGGTTTATATACAGGTGATCTACCACAATTAAATTAATTACACTCCTGGCATACAAGAATCTATTATAACATTATACCAAAATAAAAGGAATAAAATCCTATTTAGAGTTCAAATTGTACAAATTTCAAATAAATAAATTTCAAATATGTTGTAAATAAGTTAAAGTTAAAGCTACATATTATAAGGTATATAATATAATAAGAGAAAACAAATCATATGTAGTATAACAAAAAGTAAATTATTGTATCATTGAAAGGCATAGGATAGTATTAGTACCTACTATGCACGTGTATTGAAATATCTAAATAAGCAATAAAAAGTTAAATTAGTTATTATAAATAAATTAATACTAAATTTTATCACAAATCAATAAAAAAAAGGTATAAAAGTAAACTACTTAAATTTCAAGTGTAATAAGAAAATTAGTTTATATATAGTTTATTAGGTTTCGAGATTATAGTTGACAGACAATCAAATATAAGTTCATAAACTAAATAAATTATTAATTCAAATAAATCAATAGATTTTGATATTATAGCATGTATATAGTAAACAAATATAAGATATGATATTATTTGAGGAATAAGAGACATTAAAAAATTCACACAAAATGATAAATGAGTTGCCATTGGTTAAAAATAGTTGATAGATAAACACAAAATGTAAAAGGAAGTGAATTAATAATCACGGTATTTCGTGAATACGGATACAAAAACTAATTATTTGCTAATTATTTATATAGGTATAGCTATATTTTTCATACAACTAGATCATGCTGCCATTACCGTAATTTTGTGATAATGAAAACTTCCTAATTAATTAAAATGACAACAAGGATAATATTTAAGCATAAATGGGTGTTTTTCTTACTTAGTGTTTAAAGAAAATAATGGATTTCGATCGATTCTACGGCTATTCATTAAAGCTATTTACATTGAAATCAGGAAAAAATGGATCGTATATTATTTTTTATTTATTCAGTTTTTACTTAGAGACTGTTGAAGATAATAAACAATGTTGTATATTACTTGGCCGAGCACAACAATAAGGTACCCAATCTTTAGAGCCTCACAGTTTTACACAAATCCTGCTTTAAAGTATTTGTATGTCGATAAACTTCTATAAGCCTTCATCTGGTCATTGCTATAAAAACTATGGGTAAGCACCACAGTTAAAAAAAATATCAAAACAAACGAAAAAAAAGTAAAAGTAGACACGATAGGAAAAGCATCAATGGGGGGGGGGGGGATTGACATAAGTGTAAATGGATCAATCCACTGAATAACTCGTATTTTAACCTTGTATCTTAGAGCAATGTTTTTATTTTCAGTCTCCAATAATAACAAATATTCACTATTTAATATTCGCGAAAGGTAAGCAACAGATTAATGATATTTTAGTTTGTAAGTAAATTTTTTGTATTATATTATTTTATCACTCGGAGTAGTTTCCACAAACACAAAAACACTTTCACTTCGCTCGACGCGCGTTTTAATCGTCTCCGGATGATACCAACTTGGTTGGCGAAACGCGCGTCGAATTTTATATTTTAGTTTGTAAGTTTGTAAATATTTTAGTTTGTAAGTGTAAGTTTGTAAGATTTGTGTGCCATTTTGACATCGAATTGGTAACGTTTTCTAGACAGCCTTACTAATTAAAGATTGGGGATTCACCCTTCTTATGAACCGAGACGAATTTTAGTTTTACTTTACAAGGAAAACTACCCTTAACGAAAGTCAAGTCTATTAAAACTAACTAAATAACTGCAAATACTAATTAGTTGCGAAGCCATGGAGGAACTATTCACAACTCAAGTGTAACTAACTCATAAATTCACGTTAAATTCTACAAAAAAAGTTATGACCAGCCACGGAGGCATACATTAGATATTTATGTGATTTACAGTAATAATAAACCACAAGTTAGAGCACTTTTATATAAATTATTTTTAAATTAACAATCTACAAGTAATACCTACATCGTGTGTTCCCGGTGAAGAGGATGAATACGTAATTAAAATTAAATAAAATCATAATAGAAAAGGAGATATAGCAGAAGTCGGACGTTGGACATACAATCTCTGAAGCTTACTGAAAGTACCAGTGATAGCGAAACGAGCGCAGCGCGGTGAATTTAAATAAAGTCAGTGCTTCGCAAACCGAACGGTAAGTGAAATTATTTAAAAACATAAAACTTCGTTATATAAACATTTCCTTTTCACTTTTCATGTTTTTTTGGGTCGCTGAACATGAATCGGAACTTTTACAAAAAAAATAATTATTTTGGCACCTTGCCTTTAATCAACTATGCGCTTGCTATCAAAAAGATCGCTCTATATAAAATTAAAGTAAACAAAATTTCCTACGTTTTTAATACACTTTATTTTTTTCTATGGCTGATCGTTCCGCCGCTAGAGCGCGTTGGAAAATAGTCTAAATTCAAAAAAAAATTGGTCCATGTAGCTACTACTGCTTTTAGTCTTTTAGTTTTCTATTTACGGTACACACATTTCTTTTTATTTTTTTATAAATTTCCCTACTCCTTAGACGTACTTCTTCATGTAGGTATGAATTTGTGGTGCAATTATAGGTTTATTTTATTCATTTGTCTGCAATATTTGCCATGGAGGACGGCACCTTCTTTGGACCATCTGAGATTTTCAATTATAAAAAAGAAGATTTCAGGGCCTCACCAAATGTAGCTGCACCATCAGCCGCTGCAGCCACACAGCACAGCTACAGGGTTTTTATTTACAAGTGCAGCAATGGATGGGGGTTCAATTATGTGCTAAGATTGTGCACGTATGCAATCAGTATAATGCCAACTAAGCAGTTTAATGTAGGAGGCGTGAGATCTTTGTTACCACACTATCTTACCTTTCATATTACCTTTGACACCCCTGTTACTACCCACGAGAGATGAGAAAAGCCTAATCATAGGTAGCAGCCTGTATTTGATATATTAGTAATAATAAGTATATACAAATTTGATATATTAGTTAATACAATGAGACAATAGTCAATTCTAGTGCGATGATCAAACAAAACCTACTAAAGCGCACCAAGTCGAAACTAAATTTAAATTTAGAAAACTTTTTGTGGGACAATCCCTTTCCTTGGCGGTTTTACTATATTATTATGGTTGATCATATTTTACGAATGTATACGGAAGGTACGTACAGTTGTCATAATAAGCAAACCATATCATATCGTATATTTATAAGTAGGTAGTTACATGTTCTTGAATACAAAGCGGCGTATCCACAAGCCGAATACCTACCTACTTAAAATATAAGCTTTCTTTTATCTTGATAGGAAGGTTTATGAATAATATGGCTTATAAATATCATCAAAGAAAAAATGAATCGTTGAGAAATATCATTAGTCATAGATGACGACCAGTACTGTATATCAAATTACCTAAATTAAATATGTTAACTCGTTTGCTCACATCATTTGACAGAGTATGTGTAACCCGCCCGGATGGTAAAGGCATTTCTTTCGCATTTATCATTTATTTACTTTTACTAGTCTACCTGTTAGCAGCATTAATTTACATTAATTCTACAAATAGGTGCTACTAAATTTAAATAATTGTGGTCTGCTTACCAGAGTGACATAAAACAAAGAACAATTGAAGGCACGCACGCCCACGCGGATTAAAAATGCGCTTTAAGAATCTGCGGCGCAATTTTCTTAATCGAGATCTCGTAATGGGTAGATTACAACTTTCTTTCTATTGAATACTCGGTCATACAAGGATACTTGGATATTTAAGTAGCCTAATACATAGGTACTGTGTTTAACTTAATATTTCGTTACCGTAGTATTTGCACTTAGGGCTTTTTTGTCAGTACCTAGTTGTACTGATGATAAAATCCCGATATTATGATATCCCAAGAACATCGAAAAAAAAAATAGTTAAAAAAATGCAATTTCTTGATAACGATTTCCTGATTTTTTTTATTTTAAAGGTAAATTGTAAATAAACAAACATACATTCAAACAATTGCAAGGAAAACCTTATTCTGTTGCACATTGCACACAACAATTGGACCGATCTTCAGCCCATACATAGGTTTTTGCCAAGTCAATGCAATAAATTGTCATTCTTTTTTGTACTAGGGCAATAAAAGCAAACAGTAGGTACACTTTGATTTACTTTGATTTGCTCTATCTTGGGGAGTATCTTGTTTTAAAATATTATAAATATCCTGACAAATCTTACCAATGGAATATTGTCATCATCATCGTTGATGTCAACAAGTGTATTCTTAGATACAAGGTCGTCAGTCGGTTCATCCTCATCTAACTCTCAATTATCCTATTTTCATCCACGTCCATTGTTTCGTTCTCAATATTGTCTTCAAATTCGTCACTAAATTATTCTGAATCATATATACTTCTTCAATAAAATCATCATCAGCATCATCATTCATTAGTTTTAAATTTCTTTTGGCGTTTTCGAAAAGATGCGTACAAAGTAATATGCCCACGCGAAATGGATTACCACCATCTGCATGGACATATTTACCATATTCAACGGAAGATTCAAAAGTGACCCAACCAAGCTATCGCATAGTAGTTGTTTATTTACGATAAAAGGGACATGGCTCTAATCTTGATAATTAATAGTTTGTCTACCATTTGAGGCATAGCAGTAACTGTACATACTTACCTACTAAACCAGTCGTTCTGATATTTATTATAATTAGGATTAGTTAAGTGAAATTTTTGTAATAATAATAAGTATTCTGAACATAAATAAATAGGGAAAGTGAAAACATGCAATAAGCATTAATAAGAGTACGAGATAAATGTAACCCTTGAGTTTGAGTACACTCAAGGACTTTGTTTGTTATATGGGTATATTGAGATTTCTGAATGCAACAAATTTAGAGCATTCGTTATCGCTCTTTCATGACAACAAAAAAGTACATCATACATATACTAAGATGTCTCGGGATTCTTGTTTAGAGGCCCAGAAATAATTTCGACTAGCCTTTTTCTACTGACCACTGTAGCTTCTTTCTTATTGCCTTCTCTTGTAAATCGTCTCTATGTAAAATTTATCTGAGAAAAATATTAAATTCTGTATGCAGGAAACTGCTGTCAGTTCTCCCGCCAAGCAGGACAAATTACTGGGTGAAGTCGATGTGCAATTCTACTCCTCCAGATTGTCCCGTGATGAATATCTCCAAGTGGACGATAGCGAGCTGTTAACTACCAATTCGTCCAATGTCACAACTACCTGGGTTATACGTTATATCGTCCCCAACAGGACACCAAAATATTTGTCAAACAAGCACGTCTTACTACTGGATAGGGCTGGAACCTTTGATGTAATTATAACACTCGGAGTAGTTTCCACAAACACCAAAACACTTTCACTTCGCTAGACGCGCGTTTCGCTAACCAAATTGGCATCATCCGGAGACGATTGAAAACTGAAAAACAGTTTTTAATCGTCTCCGGATGATGCCAACTTGGCTGACGAAACGCGCGTCGAGCGAAGTGAAAGTGTTTTGGTGTTTGTGGAAACTACTCCGAGTGTTAAGCACGTCTTAGTACATAATGAAACGAAGTAACGTCGGAGAAGGCAAGTGCGAAGTAACGTCAAGAAGGCAGCGAAAACCCAAGAACAAGTAGCCAAAAAAGAAGTATCCCAGAAAGGAAGTATCCCTTCAAAAAATCTTCGAAAAGAAGCCCGAAAATATTATTTCGTCCAAATAAAATGTTCAGCAGTCTTTATTTTAATTAATTGAAAATGTGACTTTTTATGTGAAGGTATTTATAGGCCTTTCAACACAAAAATCTCAAAGAATACCTTCACACTTCCCAAATTTGAATGTCTACCCTCTTTTTGTTAACTTGCCGCAAAAGCTCTCCCCTACCACTTTCGGTTACCTTTCAAATTCCCCAGGCAGGCACACTTACTGTCATTCGCAAACGAAAACAAAGCTCATCTTTGAACAGATATAGCCTACATCCTACAGGAAAAGATCGTGGACTCCACCTCAGGTAATATGTACCACTGGTATTGGCAATCTATTCAAAGTTGTTCTCACAAAATTCAAATTTAAAAATGTAAACAATAAAAGGTATGTAACCCATTATTCCTGTTTGTGATCTACAAGTTGTCTACCATACGTGTACCTATCACTTAATACAAAAATGATATGTAATTCATTAATGACCTTATGACCCGACGCCGACGGTCGCGATTTTTGACCAGTTCCAATATAGAAGTGTTAACATAAGGCGTTGAGATTTTTACAGCGATGACAAGACAACTCTTTTCTCTAATGGTTATGAAGAGTAAAAGACGAATCAAATTCTAACAATGCCTTGTATCGTTAATTTTAGCTATTAACAATAAATGGATATATTTAGTTCTACTCACTATAAATAAGAAGGAAATAAGAGTATTGAACAAGGAAATAGTATTAACTGTAATAATTATTAAATATAGGTCGCTTTCAAGTGACCCTCAATTTATAGTTGGTGACTGTCACGAGTCCAGTCTTCGGTCAAATATATAGACACTAATTGAGTTAAGTTCATTGTTCACTACCAATTATATAACAACATAATGAGTATTGCGTTACATTAGCATAATCAAAGATAATCTGTATTACTTTTGGCATAATGAGAAATAAGTATGTATTATAAGAGGTAAGTATCTCTATTTGGTTTACAAGTGATAAATTTAGTAAGTGCTGAAGATCATTACACGAAAAGTGAAAGTATTTTATTACATTTAATGCTTCAAAAAGAAAACAAGTCCGTTCTAGGTCAGATTTACCATATATTTTTATGCATTCGGAGATTTATTTTTTTAAGCATGACATGTACGGTATTGTTAACTTCAATTACTGTGCACAATTACTATACAGCTATCTGCTAAATAAAACATGTTTTACAATCTGCATATAAAACGTCCATTTTATACAAAAGGGATCTTAATATGGTAGCGAATTCACGTGATATCCTTAAGTTATTACACTAAAGCTGCCTTACTATCCAGGGTCTCTCACGGTGACCACCATTAGAATATTTCAGGCTACTTCAATTTGAATTTTGAAAATTCGAGAAATTGGGTTTTCGGGAATAAAAGTATGGCGTCCACGTAACACTTCTGTTATACAGGAAGTTGCAATCAAGTTGCTGATTTTAAATGGAACACCTTATAATATATTATTTTAGGAGGACCTCTAATAAAATTTCCCTATTTCTAAAATTAACCGCTTTCGAGATATTTATTTATTTAATTCAAAAAAATAAAGACAAAAAGTACTTAACTGGCTTAAAACTGTATTCTACAATAATGATGATAGAGTGACATTATCCATAGGAGGGATAGCTAGACCCGTAAACATCCAATCCATAATTTAAAGGCGGCATACAGGGTGGTGGAATTTTAATACCGACTTTAGTTAACATCGAACCATCATAACTTGTTTTTTCAAATGGAACACCCTGTATGTTTTTGTACAGTCTGGTACAATATTATTATCTTTCGAACAGTATGATATGGTTCTCTATATACATATCTCTTCTAGTTTTTAAGTTATTTACTGTTTGTTCTTTGTGTAATAAATTATTCTATTTTTCTATCTATTTTATATCGATTAATATAATTAAATAATATAAAAAATAAGCATATTGTATGTTATATGTTTATTGAAGATTTAGTGTTTATCACCCATCCATTTTTAGCTTATTTAATGATTCAAAAATATTTAGATAAACCACTTTCGAAAAATCAAGAAAATATGGCAATAGTTGTAGATTAATCAAAATTATCGGGGATATGATATATTTTCTATAATTTAGAATTTGGATTATTTCCCGCAACCACCCCTAATGTAATTGAAAAATTATCAGCTCTCAATTGGTGAAAAATTTTAAAACCTAATAATGAAACCTTCAATAATTTACCAAAATATTTTTGTCTTTTTTATAATTTGCAATGCTGTCGTCCTTCTAGATCGGTATCGATTGAAACATTCTTTTCCAGTTATGAAATAATTTGGGGTAAATTACGAAATCGCTTAGGTTTTGAGCAGGCCCCAAATGCATAGTTAAGGTTTATAAACGCCTTAGAATAGATATTAATGATTGGTAATAGAAATAGGTAGGTACCTAAATTAAGAAATTATTCAAGTTATTAATTTTTGTAGAATCTTTTGCTAATAAACAAAAATTTGTTTAATATTTAAAGTTTTTTTAATGACGAAACTTTTGAAAACGAAAATTTTAAAAAATATATACGAAATTTTATTTTCGATTGAGTCTCTAAAAAAGGATAACTATCTGGGTTTTTAAGTGGGTCTTTTAAAAATGGTTATGTCCAAGAAACCCATCGGGTTTTATTGAATTACCTAGTGGGCAGCCGACCCTGAAAGAAATAGTAGTAAAACTTTTCCATTCTGTAAATGTTTCAATTAAAAATATTTTAGAATAAGAATATTTTATAAAAGCTGAATAAAGGAATTTGTAATTTAAGGTACGTAATAACGATATAAATGGTGATCATGCAAAATATACTGACCAACTTGGCAATGGGTAGCATCGCATATCATAAATTATTAAATACGCATCACGCTTATATATTGAACCGATTCGTTTGTTGAACGCTTACCAAATAAGCCGTATCGATTACTTACATTTCATTAACAATATCAGTAGGGACTGTAAATATTTTATCCCTTATATATACCCACTTCATAAATATTAACAAAAAAAACTATACAATCAAAGATCCCCGCTGAGACATACATATACAAAATTACTTCCTCGGCTAAATAGAGAATTAACAATAAACATGCATAATACATATAAATCTATTATTATACAAAAAGCAGCTTTCGAGGACACAATAGCGATATTGTAAACGATGCACGAAGAACGTGGACTATTTTGGATACTTTTGGTTACCCTTCCAATTATACAGGGTGTTTCTAAATTGATGCGAAATATTTTAAAAGTTGAATTCTCAGCATTTTTCATTTCAAAATAGACTACAGGGGACTTATTTATATCTAATAAATACTATTCTGAACCAAAATTGTCTGTCACAATTGATCAAAACCCATTTAAAATGTTCATGCCTAATTGTCTCTTTACACCTTGCCGTTTTACAAATAAAAACTTTGCTGGGACTATGGAGAAAGTTATATCTGAAGTATTAATCATAACATATACGTACTTTCTTGCAATGATAATTATGTTCTCAGATTCTCAGTGCTTACGCATTAATTTCAATATATTATTATCAATCTGCAGTTAATTCAATATGTCACAGTAGCCAGTGCAAATATAATTCGTATGAAATAAAACTTTTCTTTTGATATTGACATATAGGTATTTTTTTTGGGAAATTGAACACAACTCGAAGTGAAAATAATAACCAATAATGTATAATGACTTATTTTATAAGCAATAAAAAGGCATACCTCTTAGTACCATTGAATACCATCACGTATATCAGTTTCTTCTGCATGTTGTAAAACGTGATAGAAATTGAGAGAATGCAAATCTCCTTGGTATTTTAAGGGCAACGTGAAAGTTAGCTTCTTACCTGAAACAAAAACAAAAATCAAATAGACCATATCTACATAAACTTTAGATTAATAACTATGTTAATTAAATTAAACGGGTAGAAAGCAAAAACCAGTGGATAATTAGGACACGGTATGAGTGTTTAATAAAGTATAGTAATGTTGTAGAAAGATATGTACCTATTATCACCTATTATAAACAGCCGGCCTAGGTTTTGAAAAGGAAGTAATTTAAATCAGGAATTTTAAATAAACTGGTATTTTAATCATATTAGAATCATATTAAAATTAAATATAAATATTAAAATATTTATACTTTTTCTTTACTTTTCTATACTTAATAATACCTAACATTTAATACCTAATATATAATACTTATACCTAATATTTAATATACTATATAATATTACTGGGTAATATTATATTGTAATATATGAAAGGTTTAATTGTAAATTTGCTTACACAAATAATTCAGAGTAAAAAACCGATGTTCGGTTTGTTCGTATCAAAACAAAGTATTGCTTATAAATTTGCTTATATAGTAACTCTTTTCTCAGTGTATTATTATTGCTCTTATATTATACTTTCTATATACATAAAGAGGCGTTCTTCTACAATATAATTTTATATTTTATATAATGTCTGTAATGTATTTTATATTTTATGTATGTAATTTTATATTTTATGTAAGGCCCATATTTTAGATAATGCCTGTATATTTTATTTATTTCGTTTTTTTAACGCATACGTATAATAACAATTTTTCCTTAGATGAGTTAAAACACTTAATCTATGCTTAAAATGTTGTTAATATATTGCTGGGGGGAGGTGAGTATTATAAATTTAGGTTTATGGGATTCTTATAAGTACTTGGAAGGGGTCATGCCATAAGGATGTGTTCGTCGACATAAAATATTGTTAGCGATTTTTTTTATATTACATTTTTATTTTTATATATATTTAATGTATCTTCTTCGTTGGTACACATAAATACATGTGTCATCGTATGGTTAGTTCGTAGACCCCGCCCAGCTCCTAGTTTGTAATTTGGTCTGTTCTAGTCTGTAACATGATTTCAGTCTATAACCACAGTTAGTCGACAAAAATTTTACCATAGATGATACACTCCCCGGCACAAAATTCCGTCACCCTAAAATTTTGCCCAATTTTGATATTTTATAACTTTTTTATTTTTCATCTGATTTTCATAAATTTTTTACCAGTCTGTAGATCAGTTCATTGTGTGTCTTTTTAATTATTGTAAAAAGTCATATTTTTCGTCCAGGCAATATTATACAGGGGTAAATCAAAGTGTTGTTTTTTGTCGTAAACTCAAAACACCCTGTGGAAAAATTGAGGCGAATAATTTTATTTACAAACTGTTTACTGCCATCTTAGACGTATTGTAAACATTTTGTTTTTTGATTCATCCCATTATCTCATTTCTTCTGCGAGCAGCAAAATTTTAAATGAAACGCTGTTAATTTTATCATTTTTAATTAAAAAACATCGACGTTGGCTAAATACGCGGTTATTGTGACAGAATATTTGACAGTACAGTTAATTTAGTGTGTTGTCATCATGGTAACTACAGCAGACGTAGGTAGAATTGTTGCCTTAATAGAGGATGGCCGCAATAAGAGTTATGTCTCCCGTACTCTAGGAATTGCGCGGTCTACAGTTTGTGATGTTTGGAATAGGTATCTACAGACGGGAAACTTTATTAGGCGGCAAGGCTCTGGCAGAAGGAGAATGACCACTCAAGCTGATGATCACTTTGTCATTATGAGTTCTTTAAGAGATCGAAGAGCTACTGCTGTGTATCTAAAAAATGACTTGCAAATGGTACGTCGAGTAAGTGTAAGTGAAAGAACGATACGTAGAAGATTGTTAGAAGCAGGATTGCATTCACGAAGGCCAGCAGTATGTCCAAAATTGCTTCCTCGGCATCGACAACACCGACTGAGATTTGCAAGAGCGCATGCTGACTGGACTGTAGAACAGTGGGGAAACGTACTATTCACAGATGAATCCAGGGTTTGTTTAAGGTCGCCGGATGGTCGTGAACGGGTATACAGACGTAGAAATGAAAGATATGCAGACTGCATCATATCTGAGCGACTGCAATATTACGGTAGTTCAGTCATGGTTTGGGCGGGTATTTCTACCGATGCACGTACTGACCTTGTATTTGTTGAAAATGGAGCACTAACCGCCCACCGTTACATTGAGGAAATCCTCCAAGAAATTGTTGTTCCATTTGCTCCTTTCATTGGGAACCAATTTACATTAATGCATGATAATGCTAGACCTCTCGTTGCATGGGTAGTGAGCGAATATCTGGATGAGGTTGGACTTCCAAGATTGGACTGGCCCGCATGTAGCCCGGATCTCAACCCAATCGAACATCTTTGGGATGTTTTTAAAAGAGCACTCCGTCGCCGTCCTGTGCAACCACTAACCTTGCAAGACTTACGGCTGGCGCTGACAGAAGAATATCAGGCTATTCCTCAAGACAGAATAAGTAATCTTATTAATTCGATGCCACGAAGAATGCAAGCTGTCATTGCTGCGAAAGGAGGACATACACGTTATTAAAATTTGTCTTTGTTAATTAATTTTGTGATATACCTAGTGGATGTTTTTGTTAATAAAAATAAGCTTGAAATCAGCGTTTCATTTAAAATTTTGCTGCTCGCAGAAGAAATGAGATAATGGGATGAATCAAAAAACAAAATGTTTACAATACGTCTAAGATGGCAGCAAACAGTTTGTAAACAAAATTATACGCCTCAATTTTTCCACAGGGTGTTTTGAGTTTACGACGAAAAACAACACTTTGATTTACCCCTGTATAATATTGCCTGGACGAAAAATATGACTTATTACAATAATTAAAAAGACACACAATGAACTGATCTACAGACTGGTAAATTTATGAAAATCAGATGAAAAATAAAAAAGTTATAAAACATCAAAATTGGGCAAAATTATAGGGTGACGGAATTTTGTGCCGGGGAGTGTATATACAAGTCACCTTGCTAGGCTCATTATAATTACCTCAAATTTATGCGAACAGACTTGGACCACCACGCATATTGAAAATTTGCAGAAACACATAATGTGAAAAAAAATCTCATTAAATGCGGAGTCATTCAATGTATTTCACATTCTTTGTCTAAACAAAATCCATATTATAAAATTTTTTTAATGAAATTAATACCTAACCGCACTGATATCAAAATCTAATTTATGTGCAGTTGCTATTACAGATTTTCTTTTATGCAAAGTGTATTGGAATATCTTCGAAATCCGTGGTAATATTCAAGCATCTTAATTTTTTCCTTTCTGGAATTCTGTAGAATTGTGTAAAAAAATATCACTAGAGTTTTATTCCTCAGCAATGCCACAAGAAAAAGCAGGTCTTCCGACCTCGACGAGGCTATTGTGGCTGAATCATTCGACAATGGCCAGAAAAGGCAAAAGGCCTAGTGAGAAAATGTAGTAGAAGTAGAAAATGGCTAGAAAATATAAAAGGACAATAGGAGAACTAAACACTATTTTAGAAAATTCTGTCTGTCATTTTCCTTTTGCTCTATTAGCCCAAGCGGTGGGAAAAAAGGGGTTCTATTCGCAAAAAGTCGGAAAGAAATTATATTTGGTGGGATTGGTAGACACCTAAGGTAAACTAAGGATTGGTAAACTAAGGTCACCTGATAGTAGACCTTAGTTTGTGACCTAGGAGGGGTGCCGCTCGAGGGGTGAGGGGATGAGAACTCGCGACGCTTTTCGGGAAATAACGCCGTTGTGGTAAGTTCTATCGAAAAAAATTTCAAATGGAATATGTAGAATACAACAGGTCCTTGTATTTTTGGACTGCAACCAATAGTTTCCGCTCCACGGCGCGCCAAAGTTGGACGTGGATTAAGACGAAGATCGCTATCAAACAATTCTGTAGTATTTTTTTCCGAAAGAGTAATGTTTTCTGAGTCTGCATTAACTCGATTTGATACAATCACCACAACGGCTCTATTTCCCGAAAAGCGTCGCGACGCTGAGTTTTCATCCCCCCACCCCCCGACGGCGCAAACTCAGTTGTACCAGCGAGCAGAAACAATAATATTTCCTGGGATTTGCCTCTGTCCACAAGGGTCCTAAAAATCGTTTTCTACTGCGCAACAGTAAGTTTGGATATATGTAACGCTTTTTGTCTTTCTCTTATAATAGGGATCGAAGTGAAATAGAAGAAAATAACAGAACTGTAATCATGTCAGAAGATTTATCCAGTCCATCATAGAACAGCTTTTGTGTATAGTTGTCCTGGTTGCTAAGTAACAACGGTCATTTCACCGATTGATTGTGCGCATGTGCAGGGACACTATCATAAAAACAAAACTTATAGATAGGTAATTTGTATTGAGTGAAATACTCTTACATACTCTATGGTTGTACTATCTGGGGACTTATGTCTACTATCCCACCAAATTTCTTTCCGACCTTGAAACTCCGAATCACTTGGACTATAATGCTAAAGTGATTTGCCAATGAATATTTATATATCCAACTATAACATGTGTTATACTTTTTATTTTTCATAACTAGCTGATGGGTGATCGGTAGGTTGATGGTCAGTTACTGAATTGTGCAGGTACAGGTTTTATCAGCTTGTCGCCAAACACAACCAATCACAATCTAATAGCAGATGACAAAACTAAATTCGTGCCATATTATAAAGTTTTGATTAAATTCCATTTTTACGACTCACTTTATTATACCTATAACCTATAGGAACGCTTACATCCGGTTTTCGAGTGAGTCACTTGTTTATGTTTATGGATGGATATATATATATATATATATATATATATATATATATATATATATATATATATATATATATATTTAAAACACAAATCACTTTCTCTCCATTTTTCTACAACGAAAGATAATCCATTGATACTTTCATTATACCTGTTAACAGATTGACAGCAGATAAGGAAAAATAATGTTAGTATTGAGATTTTGATATCATTGCGATATATTTTCAGTAACAAAAATATATAATGGATTGTATAGAGTTTAAATTAAGCTAGGACCATAATAATAGTAATATATCTAGATGCCCAAGCAATTAAACCTTAAAATTAAACACAGATAATAAATATATAGGTATATCTATATATTTTTAACTAACAAGATAATTTTTGTTCAAGTAAGATAGACAGCTGATTTAGTACATGTAGCAATACCTATCTAAGAATATTTTATTTTTGTGTTGTCTCACGTACACAACAAAATAATTGCCGAGCAATTTGTAATCAACGCTTCAGTGGCCTCCATTACTTATACCCGCCATTATTAATATACAAAACATGAAACATATAATATTATAGCATAGCCCACATAGCCATAAGAATATAATTATTATTGTCAGCTATTGTTATTTATATTATTTTCTTCAAAAATATACACCTAAGTGGTCTCGACGTATTACAAATAATTGAATTTGACTTTTTTCTTAAAATTTATAATAATTATATATAAGAAAAACTGTCTTGATAGAACTATAAAACTATAGCATTTCATAAAGAATTGTATAGAGAACAACAGAATCCTGACGTCACAATAAAACGATTTGCCAAATATGGCGTTAGGAAAATGTTATATGCGGGTTTTCTTTAAGCGAGAAATTTAAAAACATTCATAGTTTTGATACACATTGTAGAGGGCGCTATACATACGATCCTTTTCGTACATTTAAAACGTCGTATATTTTATTGGTGGAAGTTACCGACGAATTTTAAGATTAAGTAGCATGTGTACAACTTGGCAACACTGCCAGAAGTGGATTGCAGATTTAGTTCAGGAATGATAATTTAGAGTCGATGTGAATTCTCATTTCAAAAACCATCCAGTGGCGCCACAATTTTTTGTTAAGGAATGAATTAAAAACGGGAAAGTATTAATTCTAAATAATTAATTGTTAAGTAAATAATTAAGTTTTACCTACTTTTGGTTTTGCTTTATCCCACCTAATGTCTAGGACGTAAACATATACTTAAAATAGAGCTTTATTCAAGAAGTTCGTACTTAAGGAAAATGACCCCATGAGATCCTTATTTCAATGTAGGTATATTCCAAATTTGTCGCAGTCAAATACAGTGGCTTTCGAAATAATTTTCGCCCCAAGATATTACGTGTGAAATAGGAAAAGCCGTATAGAGAAAAAAGTTCATATTTTAAGAAAAAATACGTCACGTTAGTTAGGTATATTCCAAATTTGTCTCAGACGAACATAGTGGCGCCCGAAATTATTTTCACGTCTAAGACATTACGTGTCATAAAGCAATAACCAGAAATAGAAAAAGTTCATATTTCAAGAAACATTACCATCATGGCACACTTTTTATGGTTTATTCGTTTCTGTTTTTAATACTAATCCTTAACAAAAAATGGTAACGCCATTGGATGGTTTTCTGAAATAAGAATTCACAGCAACTCTAGATTGGTATTACTGAACTAAATTTGTTATCAACTGCGCTAACGGCGCATTCGTCGCTAACATTACAATATATTTCTGTATCCTGGTAATATCTGCATATTTAATAAAAATACCGCTTTATCTATCCTTTCTACGCAAATAAGTTTTCCTGGTAACGTCTCTCTATGTGACCGTTTTCGAAAAAAATTAGATAAACATTTCGGTAAAATATCAATCGCTTTTGGTTACAAACGTTACAAAACAACTCTTTTTTTGAATGAGACATAATGTAAAGTAGTAAAATCTAAACGAAAACATATGACAATTCGGGAAGTAATACTTTACTAGCTCATTGATAACTATAACGTCTATAAGGGGTCCGCCAATAGGGACGCTCGATCTTTGACAGCTCATGGCGGCCATGTTGTTTGTGGTAGAGTTGGCAAACGTAGTTGTTATTATTCAGTGTATCTTCACAAATCACTATGAACCAATTCAGCCGCGAGCAACATGTGCAAATCGTTAAAACTTATTACGAAAATCATTCATCGGTTCGAGCAACGTTCCGCGCGCTCCGCCAATTTTACGGTGCAATTGATCGTCCTGCTGAGTCGACATACCGTCGTTTGATTAACAAATTCGAGGCAACCGGTTCGGTGAACAATCAGCCAACACCGACGCGTCGTCGAAACGTCCGATCTGCCCAGAATGTCGCCGCTGTGCGCGATAGTGTGCGTGAAAATCCGCGACAGTCAATTTCACGTCGCGCACAGGAACTCCGCCTTTCGGAAACATCACTTCGCCGAATCTTGCATCTGGATTTGGGCATGCATCCGTACAAGATCCAGCTGACACAAGAGCTCAAAATAAACGACCATAGACAGCACCGTATCTTCGCTGATTGGGCTTTAGAGCAGTTGGAAGTCGACCCCGATTTTGGTCGCAAAATCATCTTCAGCGATGAGGCACATTTTTGGTTAAATGGGAATGTCAACAAGCAGAATTGCCGTTATTGGGCCGAGAACAATCCACAGGAGGTCCACCAGGTCGCAATGCACCCAGCAAAGGTAACTGTTTGGTGTGGATTTTGGGCCGGAGGCATCATCGGGCCGTATTTCTTCGAGAACGACGATGGTGTGTCCATCACGGTAAACGGCGAACGATACAGATCCATGATAACGAACTTTTTCAGGCATGAAATCGACAATATGGATGTCGAGGATATGTGGTTTCAGCAGGACGGCGCTACGAGCCACACAGCGCGCGCCACAATGGATCTTCTGCACGAGCGCTTCGGAGGAATGGTTATCTCGCGCGGAGGCGACATCAACTGGCCACCGAGATCGTGCGATTTAACCCCACTAGACTATTTCTTGTGGGGTTTTCTTAAATCACAGGTCTACGCAAACCAACCACAAAACACTGATGCCCTCAAAGTCAACATACGCCACGCCATCGATGAAATACAGCCCGATTTGTGCGCCAGAGTCATTGAAAATTGGACTTCTCGTATGCGCGCCACCCAGCGAAGCCGAGGTGGACATTTGACCGATATTATTTTCCATACATAATGCCTTCGAATACTCTTTCAAACAAAAAATAAATTTCATTTATACCTCTCACACAACTTGCTTTATTTCATTTTAAAGATCGAGCGCGCTTATTGGCGGACCCTTTATAAGGGTGGTTAAATTATTATGCTGACACCCTGTATCTCGTTATTATCGTTATTGTGACGTCAGGATTTTACTGTTGCCCTCCGTACAATTCATTATGAAACACACTGTATATTATATATTATGCAAATGAATATGACCTGGTCTTTTTCGTTACAGGTAGTCAATCCTGTTACAGCAGATCCTCTTTTGTTGCGCTGCAGCGCCGTTTGGTTTGCTTTATCTGCAGTTTGCTTTATCTACCATGAGCAAAAAAGGCAGACGCGGTGATTCTAATAAATACCAACAAAAGAGAATCAGCGATTTAATTACAATGATTACAGTTAACGTAATCATTTCAATTTCTTAGTTTATTGCTAATGAATATAATAATACCGTTACTGATGCCATGAAACAGGCCCTTAAATTTACTATTGTTTAGTTACGGTGCAACCGCAGTCTTATGGATCAGATGTATTTATATTTGGAAAGTAATTTGTCTGTATATAAAAAAAATAAAGTTAATATGGATGTAATAAATTATATATACTACTAATATGGTACTGTCCTTCACACCGGTAGCTTTTAGATTGGCTTACCTCACGACTATTCATATTTATATTTTTTTGCACATGTTATAAAATATATTATGGTATAATCCTATTAATATTACCTATAATTCGTGACTCCAGTTAGACATGCAAAAAATTGATGACGTCCTTCGACTGGCTAATTACTCTTCCTTGTAGCAAGCAACCACCATGATCAGAGATAAAGTCAACAAGGGGAAAGCATTTTATAATTTTCAATAATGGGATAATATCTGTAATATATTCCGCAAATACAATTAAATAGTCACATGATTTTTTCAATATTCACAAGGTAATTGGTGAGGATGGTTCTTCTCTATGGGGAAATCAAAAATATAATATTAATAATATACACTCCCCGGCACAAAATTCCGTCACCCTAAAATTTTGCCCAATTTTGATGTTTTATAACTTTTTTATTTTTCATCTGATTTTCATAAATTTTTTACCAGTCTGTAGATCAGTTCATTGTGTGTCTTTTTAATTATTGTAATAAGTCATATTTTTCGTCCAGGCAATATTATACAGGGGTAAATCAAAGTGTTGTTTTTTGTCGTAAACTCAAAACACCCTGTGGAAAAATTGAGGCGAATAATTTTGTTTACAAACTGTTTGCTGCCATCTTAGACGTATTGTAAACATTTTGTTTTTTGATTCATCCCATTATCTCATTTCTTCTGCGAGCAGCAAAATTTTAAATGAAACGCTGTTAATTTTATCATTTTTAATTAAAAAACATCGACGTTGGCTAAATACGCGGTTATTGTGACAGAATATTTGACAGTACAGTTAATTTAGTGTGTTGTCATCATGGTAACTACAGCAGACGTAGGTAGAATTGTTGCCTTAATAGAGGATGGCCGCAATAAGAGTTATGTCTCCCGTACTCTGGGAATTGCGCGGTCTACAGTTTGTGATGTTTGGAATAGGTATCTACAGACGGGAAACTTTATTAGGCGGCAAGGCTCTGGCAGAAGGAGAATGACCACTCAAGCTGCTGATCACTTTGTCATTATGAGTTCTTTAAGAGATCGAAGAGCTACTGCTGTGTATCTAAAAAATGACTTGCAAATGGTACGTCGAGTAAGTGTAAGTGAAAGAACGATACGTAGAAGATTGTTAGAAGCAGGATTGCATTCACGAAGGCCAGCAGTATGTCCAAAATTGCTTCCTCGGCATCGACAACACCGACTGAGATTTGCAAGAGCGCATGCTGACTGGACTGTAGAACAGTGGGGAAACGTACTATTCACAGATGAATCCAAGGTTTGTTTAAGGTCGCCGGATGGTCGTGAACGGGTATACAGACGTAGAAATGAAAGATATGCAGACTGCACCATATCTGAGCGACTGCAATATTACGGTGGTTCAGTCATGGTTTGGGCGGGTATTTCTACCGATGCACGTACTGACCTTGTATTTGTTGAAAATGGAGCACTAACCGCCCACCGTTACATTGAGGAAATCCTCCAAGAAATTGTTGTTCCATTTGCTCCTTTCATTGGGAACCAATTTACATTAATGCATGATAATGCTAGACCTCACGTTGCACGGGTAGTGAGCGAATATCTGGATGAGGTTGGACTTCCAAGATTGGACTGGCCCGCATGTAGCCCGGATCTCAACCCAATCGAACATCTTTGGGATGTTCTTAAAAGAGCACTCCGTCGCCGTCCTGTGCAACCACTAACCTTGCAAGACTTACGGCTGGCGTTGACAGAAGAATATCAGGCTATTCCTCAAGACAGAATAAGTAATCTTATTAATTCGATGCCACGAAGAATGCAAGCTGTCATTGCTGCGAGAGGAGGACATACACGTTATTAAAATTTGTCTTTGTTAATTAATTTTGTGATATACCTAGTGGATGTTTTTGTTAATAAAAATAAGCTTGAAATCGGCGTTTCATTTAAAATTTTGCTGCTCGCAGAAGAAATGAGATAATGGGATGAATCAAAAAACAAAATGTTTACAATACGTCTAAGATGGCAGCAAACAGTTTGTAAACAAAATTATTCGCCTCAATTTTTCCACAGGGTGTTTTGAGTTTACGACAAAAAACAACACTTTGATTTACCCCTGTATAATATTGCCTGGACGAAAAATATGACTTATTACAATAATTAAAAAGACACACAATGAACTGATCTACAGACTGGTAAAAAATTTATGAAAATCAGATGAAAAATAAAAAAGTTATAAAACATCAAAATTGGGCAAAATTTTAGGGTGACGGAATTTTGTGCCGGGGAGTGTATTTCATTAACTAATGATAACCGATAAAAACAACGATGTATCCAATTTACTGCGTCTCAATCAATAATTAAGCTATAGATTATTTGCGGAATATTTTTATTACATAGCAAAATGCATAAACAGACATCAAGTTTATACTGTGAGTTATATATTGTGAGTCCTCGAGTTTATACAAGACTGATATTCTATTAGTTTATTTTCTAATTACACAAATAATAAACAGTGTCTTTATACAATTTTTAGTTAAGATATTTTTGCTCTATATTTCTCTGACGCAAATCCTTACATTTGTTTTGCAGTTTTCAGCCGAAAATAATCTGTATAGTTAGTATTACCTTTTAACAATCTCATTTCGTTGTGAAAATGGGCGAAAATAGTTCTGTTTATTTTTTCGTGAAATAGCGACGTCGTAAAATTCAGCGGCATATTTTATTTCATTATTTTATTTTTCACTTTATCTGCTACTTAATTTTTATCAGGTGATCCAGCAGAAATAAACGGGCATTCCTCATTATTTACTTATACAGTGATCTGTCAATAATCTCTTATCATCATTATATAAAGTAAAATAGAAGTTCTCCGGTTTTTATCATAGAAATGGAAAATATGTGGATATATTGGTATCAGGCATACATTTACCTACAAGATGATTATAAAAATTTTAAAATGCGTATCTTGTACAGGGTGTCTTATAATTAACAACCATCTTACCTTATCTCACTTATCTGACGTTTTAACGTATTCCCATAAATTGTAGTGTAAAAACAATGTACTTATATTGTTTTCAATGCGCGCTTTTATGCACCGGCGGCGACGCGACGTCGGTCAGCCGTTTGTCACCTGTGTCACCGCGTTCTCAAATCCTGTCGCATGGAATTATAAAACGCGACGCGACAGGCGTTTCAAGAGTAGGTACTTAAGTTGATTTGTGTTAGTGCTTTCATGCAACGCAACGCGTTTATTATCGCTGTTGCTGAATTATTTTGTCATTGCCAGAGGTCCGTGAAGTTGGCCACGAAAAATGAGGGACAGGGAGGGGAAGGGGCTAATTCGTTTGACCATCGTTAAACCACGTTAGACCACCACTTAGTTTCGTTTGGCCACCTTTTGTTTTCGAGTTATCGATAAAATTAAAATTAATTTTCCCTGGGGTTAACTTCACGCAGTCCCAAAAATTTTGAAAAATCGAATTTATCAATAGCATAATCATTTGACCTTCAATAGACCCTGTAAGGTCACCAATTATTTTCGTTTGACCACCTTAGAAGAAAAGTTATTAAGGAAGAACGATTTTCTGAAAAACAATTCCTCAAT
Organism: Tetropium fuscum; assembly: GCA_964058915.1. Taxonomy (NCBI): domain Eukaryota; kingdom Metazoa; phylum Arthropoda; class Insecta; order Coleoptera; family Cerambycidae; genus Tetropium; species Tetropium fuscum. Next base: position 24,977 of record CAXKVY010001845.1, on the reverse strand, counting down.
GGTGAGTTCACGTTACTCTAAAATCAAAGGGATGAGTTTTAAGCAGTTTTTGACATTCCGCATTCTTTAGTTTTACGCTGTGGAAAAATTTGGGGAGCAACTGGGAGATGTGTTTTTGCGGTTGAAAACATTACGGATCACCTCTGACCACCTCTCAAAAACGTTTTACCACCCTTTAGTTTTGTTAGACCACCCTCTCGGAAAATTTGGGGCGCAATTAAATGTTAAGCAAATACATTTTTAGCCATAACCATATTTCCAATGCGCCTAAGCCTAATAACCTGGCAACAATTTGGGCTCACGCAGACGGTATGCCTATGACTTTGCAACTGTAGTATTTTACTTGAACTTTGTTTTGGGACACATGGCAGCCCGAGGAAAATCGTATCGAAACGCTCAATTTGCAAACAAAAAATGTTAACTGACTTTGATATATGAAGTCCCCGGGATGATTCTTTAATTTATCATTTTTTACCTATTTTTTATAACTACATATCAAAATAACATTTTGTTTTGCTATTCCTGTGGATGTCTGTAATATGTTTGTATTTATAACATACGTTAACCTAGAAATGTGGTTCGCCACATTACCGTACCGCTACCGTAAAATGTCGTGATGAAATTATCAAAATAAGAAGAAGAAAGAAAAGGTCGTATCTTTTCTTTCAATATCTACTATGCTTTGGCACTTTATGGAGTGCTGGACCATATCATACTCGTATTAGTAAATGATATAAATAAAAGAAGTAATTATATAAAAGGAAACCAGACAAACAGAAACCAGCATAAAAAATGAATTATGCAAACAGCAAATAATATGCAGATATCTTTACAAGGCATAAATAAAATATCACGACAAAATTTTTTCTATCATTTTTTATAATGAAAACCAAATCTGCAAAGCTTCCAAAGATAAACCAGTTGTGCTATAAAAACAATTCATACATTTCATTAATAAAGTACTGTTTGTAACATCGAAACATGAGACTTAAAAAAATTTCAAAGGATACCCACAATTGCCGCAATGGAAGATCGGGGCAGTATAATATTTCTTACACTAACTAAAATAACTAATCAATTTTAACACAAAACCCATCAAAATAAAACACTAAATTAAAGAATAACTGTATTGCTTCTATTTCAAGAATTATTGTTGACCCCACTTTACCACAAAACGTTCGATGGTATTAGGCAATTTAGGTATTCAATGAATGCCAATGATGCCGATGTGACACGGCCGAGGAACGTGTAAAATGGATCCGTAATATTTGAATGGGAAACATTCTTATTCTGCATCAAATTCACCATCCAATTGTTTTATGATATGACGAAAGGTGATAATGTGAAAGTGTGATCAATATTTTGTTATACTACATGATAATGTCATAATGTGATGGGCGATGTATATAAAATCATTTGTTTTTCCTTAAATTCCTGGAAATCGGTTTACTTGACAACGCTGTTCAAAATGCGGTAGCAGGTGTGAAGGGATCGATATCATGAGGGTTTTTTGCTGGGGTTTATTACTCATATTTTTTTATTACTCATATTTCAATGTTACAAACTACTCATATAAGTAAATATTCATAATTTTATACAACCATATATTTAGCTTCAAACAAATTACAAAAAAATTACAATTTTCTTGGGCTTATTCTAAACTGTAAGGTCACCTGGATGGAGACAATTAATAAGCAAATCATAATGGAATTTAATCAAAAGAACCAGGAAATTCGTTGAAATAAAAACTGCGTGTAATTGACCATCACGTTTATACAACAGTTTTATTGCGTACTAACAGAAGGGTTTTATAAATCATCTATATAAAAACAAAAGCAAAATATCATATAATACAGCTACCTACATAATTATTACTCAACCTGAAGCTCTTCGCCTGAAACAGGAATGGACGAGTATGAGGTAAAATCTAGGTATACGAAGAATTTTATTACCCTATTAATTTTAGAACAAAATTAGAATATCTTTCCTTAATTAGATTATCTTTATCTAAATATAAATAATTTAAAGCTTTCTGGCATATATGCTTTGTAAACAATGGGATCATTGAACACAGAAAAGATATAAATAATCAGGAGACATTCCATTCCAACATATCCGTCGGTGAATTTAATTACAATATCTATGCATAATGTTTAAATGAGATAATTCAATGTACATGGGTCACATTTTCTCCTTACCCATTGTAAAATGTATTGCGTTGCAAATAAAAATTGTTCCCCAAATCATCGAATTATACTAGACAACGACTAGAGGTAAATAAATTATAATATTGCTTGCGTTTATTTCTAATTATTCTCATGTTCATGTACGTATCATGTTGAATAATTGAAAATGTTAAAGTGACATATTCTCTGATGGTCACAAAATAAATATTTAGATTTACACTTAACGTTTATAACGTTAACCTGCTATAGGATGTCATATATAAATATCATATGTCTCCCAGTCAAATTTTATTTTTGAAGTGGAATAAAGATGCAAAAACTAGAATGATTTTTTGTTGGTAAACGTTTTTCATTTCTTGGAGCCATTCTAGAAAGGCTTTAGAAAAGATCATCGTTGGAAAAGTCCAAAAAATTTTATTCTCCACTTTGCTATTAACAAATTGAAAGACAGTGACAATAGAAATACAAAAATACTTAAAATTATATAAAACATAATAATATATTTGTAGCATCAAAAGAAATAACATGAAATTTCTCTCTATTGTTTATATAATTTTAAGTATTTTTGTATTTCTATGACACATAGAAATACAAAAATATTTACTTGCAATATTTTTGATTGTTAATAAAAAAGAACAAAATATATATATTTTTTTATTTTTCCAACGGAGATCTTTTTTAAAGCCCTTCAAGAATATCTCCAAGAAGTGAAAAAATCTAAGGTTTTCAGTTTGACAATTATCAGGGTTTTTATCCTCTCATAATTGCCGATGATGGGCGAATGAAAATCTCAAATTTTATAATAGACTGGAGAGACCAGTAACAGGACCAGTCTTTTAAAACCAATGTGTGACACAATTTTCGACACAATTTAAATGCTAGACGATATTTTACAACACGAAATTGCAGCAGTTGTGGATGAAATTACGTTCAGTAAAAGGTCCCATTTAGTTTTCCAACAATGCACTCTACTGGTGAAGTCAGAGAATTTTTAATCATCTTGTTCAGAGGACAATGGATTGAGAGGTTTGCAGAATGTGGATCATTTAGAAAATATTACAAGAGAAGTATGTACAAATATTCCTAGGCAGTTCTTACTAAATTCTGTTAGGGAATTTAACCGTTGCGTCGGACTGAAAAATGGAAAATGAAAGAAGGCATACAGAAATGTAAGGATTATTCAACTGCATTCCATGGCTATTACTGATTGTTTTGCATATTAAGTTATTTTTAAAGTGATTTATTTATTCTTTGTCATTTTCGTAGTCAGTAGTCGATAGCCAAATTGTAATTAAAGCCATTTTTTACTAACAAAATGAAGTTTAATAAAAAAAATAGTTAAAAAACAATGGGTGATTTTTTTGGAAATTTAATACTCCATACAATACCTTTTTTCGATTATGAATATCAATAATCTTCAAAACCAATGAACCATACGAATATTATTAACATAGTATGCATTGCAATGGCAAACTTTATAATGCATTAAAGGGTTTTAAATGTTTTCAGATCAGTTAGTTATGGATGTGAATGAAAAACTTGGATTTTTTGGATATCAAAATGTTTCGCTTGAAATCGGAATGTAGGCGTAAAATGTCATTAGGTATATAATTTCTTACTGGCATTTTTCGAAATATTAACAATTAAGACCATTTTCTAGAGATATTTTCGGAAAACACAAATTTGACAGTTGCCAGATATCAGCTGTCAAGTCAGGTGCATTTTAAGTTATTTTGCAAGCCGAGGTGATTGTCACCAAAAGTTTTTGTGAAACTCCAATATTTAAAAAAAACATATCATTCCAACTTTATGACGGATACTACATTACTCGTTTCATAAATTTGTTATTTTTCATTATATTGACTGGTCGCAGCAAAACTAGTGTACCTAGGTGTTCAACTCACATGTAATGGTAAATAAGACACTCGCATACATAATAATAATTATTATTATTGTTATAATCGTGTACACTCATATTATCGTACTAGTTTCTATATCCGGTAATGGCCGGCAGTAAATGCTCATTGCCTAATATATAGTATATTAGGTAGTATATCATACAACTTTGACATTTTATTTTGTCTTGACATTTTATTTTGTAAGTAAGTACTAAGTAAATCATCAGTCTCCGAATAAAATAAAATAATGACAAATAATGTATCATAGGTTGAATCATTTTTGTAAAACTGTTATTCTCAACAAAAAAAATACGCTCTTTGGAGGCTGAATACATGATCGATTGGTGTGAAGTTATAGCGACGATTTTTCCAGCGACGGTTCCTGTGAAGGAAATTTTATATTAAACTCATCTACAGGATACGAAAATTTCAAATGCACAGGTCGGCATCACCATGGCAACATTTTCCTAGCGCAAGAAGTGTTAATTCCTGACCTGTACTTAAAATTAATAATGACACAGTTACTAGCAATTTGTTTAAAAGTTAGTTAGGAGCTATTACTAACCGATTGTAAAAATAATAAAAAAACAGTAATACCTACATAATAATATATATAATAAACAACAAATTCGTTTTATTACAACTGCTAAAATGTGCTCCAGCAAAAATATTCAATCAGGTGGTAAAAAAATATATTCACATTTAAACAAAACGTAAACAAATAAACTTGATTGCTTTTGTCAAATACATAAACAGTTGATATGGTTATAAATAACTTCCAGACGCAGTCCCACACATCAAACGACTGATACATTATGTTAGTATATAATTTAAAATTTTACATGTCCCCCAGTAGATGTCATGTTATGCTGTATACCCAATTCATTTTACGTAGTTCATTAGCACAATAATAGACAGAACTCTCTTCCTGCTTTACGATTAATGCACGAGCCGAGATAGTACTTCACATATAAAACTGCAGATGGCCATAGTTACTCATATAATCAAATTATTGAATATTTCAAACGAGACTAGCACTTGCTTCTACCGTTGATTGAAGGGGACCAATTATTTTAGTAGGATATAACATCGAGTAATATTATATATTGTAAACGAATTGGAAATAAAGTTTGCTCAGATAATGACTCCTCAATATTGTTAATGAATATATTATTTGCTGTCTGGAGTAAATAGTACATTTTTATGTCCTTGTCGAAAACTATGTCACTATTCACCAAATTCGGCTTAATAATAAAGAACTTTTGATCAGTAGTCTTAATGAATTAAGAGAACATTTTTCGCTTCCAGTTAGTTATATTCCGAACCACTCAATCCATTGAAATAAAACTCTTCCCGTACATGTATATATCTACACCTCAAGAAAGAATAAAGAAATGAAATACATATATAAAATACAAACATTTCACGGGGTGATTAAAAATATAATAATTACTACCGGATAAGCATATTAGGAAAAGTATAGGTAAATAGGGGAAAGTGTTGCCATAGTCGGAATTTTCTCATTCTTCATGTTTTTTGGGTCTCTGAACATTAATCTGAACTTAGCTGACAGAAATTTTGTTCGGAACCTTTTTGTAAAAAAAAATTGAAAAGTTTGGCACCTTTTTCGGTTTCTCGCTTATATCTCAAAAAACTATGCGTTTTATCAAAAAGACCATTCTATACAAAATTTCCACTATCACCCAATCTAATGATATTTGCACTTTTCAGCAAACTGAGGACTACCTGAAGCTGTACAAACATGAAGCCGCCACCTACAAGTTGTAGATACTACTGCTTCTAGGTTTTTATTTACTGTAAATATAGGTCTTAATTTTTTTATAAATTTACCTATTCCTTAGTAGAAAAAGTACATGGCCTATTTTCATGTATAAATTTGTAGTGCACTTATAAGTTTATTTTATTCATTTGTCTGCAATATTTTCTTTATTTTCAAAGCTGTGAAAGCATATATGGTCAAAATGGGTTGTATGTTGTATGGGAAATGTTGTATGTTGTATGGGAAATGTTGAAATGTCAACATGGGTTGTACGTTGTATGGGAAATCGCACGTAAAGTGTAACTTTTTAACCAACTTTGTAACCAACTTTTTAATTTTTTTACAAAAAAAATGGGTGTTCCACAAAATATCTATCAGAACAGTTCAGATTCATGTTCAGCGACCGAAAAAATATAAAGGGTGAGAAAATTACAACTCGGTATTTCCCCTATTTTTCCTAATATGCTTAGCCTATTACTACAGGACAAAATTAAAAATCAATAGCGACAAAATTTTATACATACAAATAATGATTTATGTAGACAAATAATGAATTACCACATTTCTAAATCATTGAATTTTAATAGCAGTGTCGTTGTTTAAAATATAAAATTATATTATATATTTTTAAAAGCAAAAATGTATCAAAGAAATATTTTTGATTTTTTTATATTTTTAAATATCAAAAGATGACAAGATTTTGACAGACAGGCCAAAATAAAAAACGCATGCCTGTTATTTTAACCTTTACTGGAAATGGGTATATTGGTGGGTTACAAAAAAAGGTAGGAAGAAGGCCCGGGATCCTTCCTGAAAAACCACCCCCAAAAGTATTTTTTTTAGTTTTTCGCAATTTTCTCGGGAGAATGTCACGAATTCTAATTTAGAAAGAATAAAATTTCCTATCGATTAATGTATATATTGTCTATAATCAATTAATAAATAGTAGAAAGAAAAGAGGTAAGTACAGGGTAAAAATAAAAAAAATGTCGAGCTAGACTTGCTACCTATATTTAATATACCTAATTAGAAAGTAGACTTCTAATTACCTATCTATTTATTTTGAAGAAAAGTGGTTATTTTCAGTTATTTTTAAAATTAATTTAAAATTTATTTTTAAAATTAATGTTACGGCAAGGATACATTTCTCCACATTTTTCCGAAAAAGTATTCCTTTCTGAGGATGTGGACAAAAACTTAAAAAATGTACTTTTGGGGGTGGTCAAACTTTAACACGCACGGTATACTCACACTATATAGGATTGATACCTACTAGTATATTTAGAATCAACAATAGATTTTGAAAAATAAACATCCTTCTACATTTGAAGACTGGCTTAAATCGGTTAATTTGTTTTTGGAAATTGGCGATTTTAAAAAGGGCCTCGCTACCATTTTGGGTGGTAGCGAGGCATCTGAAACAAAAAAAAATCATACCTTCATATTTCGGTAATATCTTCATGAGTCTATTCTATTACCTGCGAAGCATAAACCAAGTTAATTGAAATCATGTGTTTTTTTGTTAGATTTTAAAAATGCTAATTATATTTTATTTTAAAACCGCTATTAAACGCATGAAGCTTTAACTACATTGAAAGTTAGTGAAGTTATGTCATTTTGACAATTTTCAATTCAAACAACAAGCGCAAAATAGAGCATATTTACAAGTGGCGCCACCATGAATTTCATGGTGATCAGATATCACCATGAATGATCAGTTATCTGAACATTCGCTTTTTGTAGCCTATTCAATTGATTAGCCACGACAGAAAGTTCATTGAAATCGGCATAGAAACAAAAATTTGACAAGAAAAAAATTAAGTTTCTAGCGGCTCACTCGGTATATATCCCTAGATAGTCTGGAAATGGCAACTTGGCATGGCCTTGCCAAATAAAAGGATTGTTTTCGAGCTCAACTGTGGGATTAATAGAAAAGCACGTTAATATCATTAAACAATATAATATCAACTAATCAGAGAAGACTATTTGCTTATTAAACGTGATACTACGTTGACGGTTTCAAAATAAACATAGATAGGTACTTGTTCGTCAGAACAAAAACAATGATTTTATGATCGTGTATTTTATTCATCTTTACATAATTTACATGAGTTATGTTATATACATAACTAACAAAGTATAACGCAAATATCCATTATTAACATCGTATATAGTTGTTATCTTTAGAATATTTATATATGCCTATATAGTGCAACGAATCAATCAGAATTAATAAGTAACCCAACTAACAAGTTTTCTTATAGAAACGCGGAACTTTAATACGGCGCGCAGTGGCGCTTAACAGGGGCGTGTATAACACCCCCGCAACCCCCGCGGTGCCCCGAACACAGAAGGGGCCTGCCCCATGAAGGAGAAAAAATTGTTTCCCCATGTTTGCAAAAAAAAATTAAAAGAAAAGATAGTAAAAATTCGATTAGGTATCTACAATATTCAATAATAAAAGTAATATAATGTTCAGGGAAACATAGGTACATACATTATTTTTATTGGTTTCTTTATCTTATTATTTTACTTATTTTTTAATAAAGCATTAAAATAAGTTATATTTTATTATAAAAGTAAAAAAAATACAAGTAGGTATTATAAAAAGCCTTTAATTTTTTGTTTCGTAGGGTACCTATATAGCGACAAATCTACACCTACACGTTTTCATAATAAATATCTATAATTTATTCATTTCATCATCGAAGCAGAATATATAACATGTATTAGTATGATATAATTTCAATTAAAAAATGTACTTTAAAAAAAATTAAAAAGTGGGGGCGAAAATTATACTTTTTGAATAATCGGGATTTGAGAAGGGAAATTTCTGAAACTCTTGATTACGCCTGGCCTATCGGTTGTTTAAAAAAGAGCCCTGTTAGGAAATCCGCGAGGAGGCCTCGATAATCCTATACACCCAACCGGCGCGGCAGTTAAATACCATTATACAATGCTTGCACAATCAAAAAGGGCCCAAGTTTATACAACAATCCAGTAGGTACTTTAGTTATATTAGTAAATTAAACAACCATTATACAGCAGCAAAATGTGATTATAAAACTGTCCTATAAGTATCTATAAGTAATAAGTAATCTATAAGATTCCATATACAACAAATTTGCATCAGTAGGTACTCGGGAACTGTTATAAAAGCATTGTAGGTATAGTTGTAGGTATTTTACGATCATTTATAGACATTTAAAAATTCTGTGTAAGTATGTTGTAATGTAGACTTAATATAGACTTAGTCGAGGACTTAATGTATATGTAAGGCATCGCTTATGCAATTAATTCCTATTCTTCTATTGAAATTTCGAATAGAATTATTGCAATAATATTATATATCTAATGTAAATTTATGTTGTTCGATGACACAAATAAGTAATTAAGAGAAGGACTTCTAAGAATCCAATATTGGCAAGAATGGAAAAAGTCATAACATCATAAATAGTATTGTTTATAGTTTTGTACCCTTTTTAGCCCAAGTACAAAGCCTAGTTTACAAAATTGTCCTTTATAACTATTATAAATACAACTATTATAAAATTTGCATTACAACTATATTTTAACGTCGAAATTAAGAGTATTAGAATAAGTATACAACTGTATTTTAATTTTTGTACGATTTTAAGTTTTTTTATGAAGGATTATATAAAAATGTTTACAACAATTATTTGTTTTATAGCATGAGCTCTAAATAACGTCTATATAACAGCTTTATAGAAATCCGTCCTTTTTATGACAAAATTGTCCTTTTAAGGCGCTCTAAAAAATGTTTATTCTTTTTTCTTTAGAAAGATTTTAAAAATAAGTTTCTTTTATATCTCGCTTATTTTCGAATTAAAGGGGTCACAAAGAGTCTGTAAATTTAAATAAGCTATATGCAAAACCCTGTATAATTAAAATAAACCATAATTTCAAGATTTTAAATCTGTACAGGGAAACAGACAAATATCTTACAAATATGTCTTTTATTTTTCTTGATCGGATGAGTATTATCATAATTACAATTTCGTTGTAATTACACGGTAAAAATATCTTAATAAAAAAACATTTAAAAAACCTGTGGTAGAAACTAATGAACTGGTGGGGTAAGTGTTGTAACAATAAAGTCACCACTGGAAACAAAAAAAAAATTGTTTAACATTTGGTAATACACGGGCAGAATATCTGACTATTGTGTTTATATTGTTCATGTCGATAGTTTCGAATGAAAAATGTACAATTTATATATAAACAAGTGTAAAATGTCACAATTGACAATAAGAAAAGGAGAAATTGTATTCGCCTGTTAAATGAGGGTTTCACACAATTTGCTAGGATATACGGCATTAGCCAAAGTATGTTGCATAAATTAAAGAAGTTTGATGAAACAGGTGATGTTAACATTTTGTACCATGGAGGGGAAAAAATTGGAGCACCCAAATTATGCACCCAAATTTACATTAAAATTTTGAATTATTCCAACCTATTACAGTTATTAATTAACCTATGTATTTAAAATACACTGCTGGCCAGTGTATTTTAACTACAGCGTTTGACGTTTGATCATTATTGATGAACGCCAAATTGATTGGTTCTTATTTTTACGAAATAAAATATAGCGCATTGCCGTCTCGTGCCACTGGTTTCATTTTGCATACAGGCCATGCCAAATGTTAATTTATAATGCAGACAATATGTTTGCTGAATTTTTTGGGCGATACGTGACCGTTCGATTCGATGATGCTTTCCTGATATGGGCGCGATGCATTTTTTACTGTTATATGCCCATATATTCTTACAATGCACGGAGAAAGCAATATATCCACGTTGCTCCGGGGAAAGGAACCAGTTTCTGTACTTCGAATTTTTGAAACAGCTAGAGCATTCTAAAATTATTTATCATCTCTCATGCACTAGATTAAAGAAATTTTCTTTGCTGTAAAATTTTGTGCTTATCATTAATTTATTCGACATTCAGACGAGCACACTTTACTTGAATAAACGTTATGCTCTTTATAGCAAACGGACCACCAAGATGATCCGTTGATGGAATATCCGAAAACTAAAAACTCAGATATTTTCCAAAGAAGCAAGGTCTGCAGCTAAAATTAAAACAATATAAGTTGGTGTTTGCCAAAAATGGTAGCATATTTGTCAGAAAAGTTGGATATACCAGAATCTTAGTACCTAGCTTATTTTTAAACCTTGATAAATGTTATGCCATATCGTTCACCAAAACTAAAAATAAAGCAATTCACTTTTAATCGATAAACAACTCATATCTAGAAGTTGTATCAGAAATACGCGATTTGGGGGAACTACCTACTAATCCAAAAATGGAGCTTTCCTTCACATTTCGATAAACTACTTAATAATTGAATCAAATAAAATGTTGCAATTTATTAACAAAGCATTTGAAAAAAAATGCAAAGAACATGCAAAGAATTTGAAAAATCTGAGGCCTTTATATCACTCTACTATAGTTTTTTCTGCAGTAAGCTGTCTTTTGCATTAGTAATCTGGAACTTTCATATGACGTTTACACAAAACGAATTGAAAGTGTAATAAACTTATTATACTTTCTTGAAAACACCATATTATCCTCTTTATTAGTAATAATGTACGAAAGATGGCCTATTTGGCAGGAAACAGCGCACCAAAAAAAGTTTTTTCGATCTCCGATCCTTTCCGTGCGCTGAATAAAAATACAGAATACATGGCTTTAAAATAGACATATACAGCAAATAAAACTACATTTAAGAAACTGTATATGCTATATAATGTAAATTCATTTCAGTAATATTTTTTGACCACCTTATCTGACATGGACTAATTTAAAATAAATCACCTTTGAAATAATTTCAGCGTAACCATGGAAACGCATCATACATGCCAAACACTGTATTGTCAACGTTGTTTATTTTCTATTAATTACATGTATACCAATAAAATGAAGGTACTCGATACTAGAAAAAAAAATCCTGAAATTCCCGATAACATCCTAAAGCAAGTGGCGCAAGCGAACACGAATTTAATCAAGAAAGATAATATAGGAGAAGTCAAGAAAGATAATATAGGAATACGAAGATCTACTTTTTACTGAATGGCGTACTCTGAACAAAATCAAAACTGTATGTGACGATATTCTTCTAGTTTACTTTGTCGAAAAAGCTAAGTCTATGAAATCTTCCACATTATGGAGTCGATTCTAATGCTAAAGAGTTGTTAGGCCATAAATGAAAATCAACAAATCACCAAAAACTATGTTCTTGAAGCCCCACCCAAGCTATAGGATATACCGGGTGCCTACGATATTACTAGCCAGCCTATTACTTCCTTGTAAAACAAGATATCGATTTCAAATTTTGGGAAATTGTATGGTTGACTACGGTGCACAGTTTGATTGCTTCAGGACCTGATTTTCATTTCCGGTTTAACCGGAAACAGTATGAACTTTGTTATTTTTAATGGAATACCTAGTATGTTATTCGAAATTTAGATTACACAACAAATTCTAGGTCCAAAACATATAGCATACCCTATATCTATCTTTGACAGTTTTCGAGAAAATGGCGGTTGAATATGTTATATCAATCACAAATTATTTCATTTTCACATAAAACAAATGAATGCAGGAACAAATCTGTTATGGCTATTGAAGTTTTTTGGTGAGTAAAATTTGATAAAGCCATAAAAATAGATTTTCCGGCTCAACCGGAAGTACTACGAAAAGTGATTTTCAGACTCAAATTACTTGGATAGTTTTAATGGAACGCCCTGTATTGAACATTAAATTTACATTCTACTAATCTTTCTCGATATTTTTTGTTTCTGGTGTCCCCTGCCTAAATCTAATAGTTTATGAGATATCGGCGCCTGAATGTTCACCTGCACTATAAATACATCACAAATCTGCATTCGCAAACATTCAAACGCCGATATCTCATAACCTATTAGGTTTAGACACTAGTTACAACAAATATCAAGGAAGGTTAGTAGAATGTAAATTTAAGATTCAATACAGGGTGTTCCATTAAAAATATCGAAGTAATTTGAGCCTAAAATTCACTTTTCGTAGTACTTCCGGTACAGCCGGAAATGAAATTTTTATGACATTAGCAAATTTTACTCCCCAAAAAATTTAAATTAACGTATCAGATTTGTCCTACATTCATTTGTTTTATGTCAAAATGAAGTAATTTATCATTGGTATGACATTTTCAACCGCCATGTTCTCGAAAACTGTCAAAGATAGATATAGGATGTTCTACATGTTTTGGATCTAGAATTTTCTGGGCAATCTAAATTTCTAATAATATATAGGGTGTTCCATTAAAAATAAGAAAGTTTATACTGTTTCCGGTTAAACCGAAAAAGACAATCAGATATTGAAGCAATCAAACTATGAACCATTGTCAACCATACAACATACCAAAATTATAAATTGATATATTTTTTCACAAGGAAGTTATAGGCTAGCTAGTAATATCGTACGCACCCGGTATACCGAAAGAGTCCAGTTTTAAAGCAGAACAAGTAACCAAATTTGTATGCAAATCTCCAAATGAACAATATCTACTACTATTTTAGTGTAGTTTTGGTAGTGTTTGGTGCGTGTCGAAGAAATGAGTTAATACGTTAAGTTAATAATAAATTTAGACGATATGAGCACTTCCTTGTCATGTTTTTACGAGATGGAAAAACTCATATATCAAGTTTCACTATTACCTATGAAGGATCTACATTTGAGCCCTGCATACTTTATCGTAAATATGCAGCTCTACGACCTAAAAATATGAACAGCACAAGATGATTATTTGTTGCATATCGAAACGGCAGGTGTTACGCTCAACACGTTGGATGCCATTATACCATAGGTGGTGTTCCGAAACTTGTTGCAGAATACCTAAAACTAAATATACTATTGAAGGTTCTTTTAGAGATAATCCATTAGAAAAAATTTGAAATTATGTAACTTAGTAACAGGAGATATTACGGATTTATATAATCTCATTGATTCACAGTTATCTAGTCTCTAAACTGAATTATAATTCTCCTAGTAGATATTTAAAACTAAATTGCTCAGTCCCTTTCGTTGAACCAAATTGAGACAATAATCGCCTAAAATTAGATTACAAAATCTATATCATGATTATTGTAATTCAGTGGATATATTTATTATTTAACTTAGTGATTTGAAATATAAGCGAAATTTTTTTTTTTAGACATAATGGATTATAACATTTGTGTATATTTTTCCTTTTCAATGTATGTTCTTATGTATTAGTTGCAGGTTATACATACCTATACATTATATAGGTTAAATATGAAATGAATAATATTTAAATATATAATGCTTAGTTCGTATCAATAGTGTCAATGCCTCTATGTATAGTCATGTAAGATTTAATTAAATCATGTAAGTCCTAGTCATGTCAGAATTAATGTAAAAGTAGCTCACACATATCCTATGCATATATCGTGGATGTTTTCTTTTGTGGAACTTTTTGTTTTGTTTGCATCCTAAATTTTCAATAAATAAATAAATAAATAAAATAAATAAATATATAAATAAGTATATAAATATATATAAAGAACGGATTTAATTTAAATCCAACCTAGATGAGGATAATGACATTAAAGTTGAAATCAATTATAGTATAATATAATATAAGTATTATATAATTATATAATACTTCGCAAGGTCACTATAAACTAACCAACATAATTTGCAAAAACAAGGACAAAGAAGAGACGGAAAGAAAGTTTTCTATTCATGGCAAGAACTCCAAGTAAAATGCCTTCCAACAGTATTTTATGACCTTTTACCTATTTTCGAAAACGGCTGCCAATCATTAGCCAATCAATCAAATTTTGTGCCAATATTTGTAATCCTAATTGGCCAGCTTTAGAAACTATTCTTAATTTTTTTCTATTTTGGAATTTGTACGAATTCCAGTACCATTTCGTGTGAGTGCATGTTGTCTTATAATATATTATGTGTATGTTAAGAGTTGTTCTTGTGAATAGCATAATGCACCGTTTTTGTGTCTCTTGAACAGATCCATTATTTATATCAGACTGCTTGTTGCTTATTTTATCGCCGATCATGATCGAGGAAATTACCGTTCCGCCATACAAGAGCGGACAATGTAAAGGTGCATGGTTAATGCATCTTTGCAATCATGTCATCATGTCTGCATTATGTGTTGCAATTTTTACCCCAATAATAGTTACTACAATAGCTGTTAACAAAGGGCATTGTCAATATGGTTAAAACGGCTAACAAAGACGTAATTGAAATATGAAAACATCAATATAACAAAAATTCAATCAATTCAGTATATTAACGTAAAAAGTTTATCGTAAAAATTTAGGTCTAAACTAGGCCGATTATATTTCAAGCCAGTGTTATAATTAGTTATCAAATAAAATCAAAAATCAATCAAAACAATCAATAAAAAAAAAGGTTTCCAAAATAGTTTTTCAAATATCATATATATTTTTTTGCAATTTATTTATACAGGGGTTTCCAAAATAGTTTTTCAAATATTACTATTTTTAAATATTTTTTTGCAATTTCTTTATACAGGGTGTACCATTACACCCTGTATTTTATAATAAATGTTTTTTTGATATTAGAGACTGGATATTATTTGTAGCATATTTTTTAGCATATTAGCATATTTAAGTTAAGCAAAGTTAATTAAATTAAAGCGATTTGCAAAAGTTAAAACTTTATGGACATTAAAGAAGCCGGAATGATAACCTACGTGGCCCACAATTCAAAATTATTTCAACAAGAACTCCAAAAAAGTAATTTTAGATCAGAAAGTGAGATAATTTCGGTGTCATCAGTACTATCTGAAATGACCTTAAGAACAGACGCTGGCAAAACACGCAAAACACAAATTAGAAAAATGACCAGGCAGATTCAAAATCTGATGATAGTGATGGTGATACACACTCAATTCCTTACATTTCATCAATTCAAGGTGGGTAACAAAATTTTCCTGACCTTAAAAGAAGTGAAAAAGATGAAATTGTTTAAAATATGCTAAAACTGTTCATTTGTTCTTTTATTTTTATATTACTAGCTCAACTGTTCCTAAAAAAATGCTCTCAAGCTCCTCTTCGTAAATATGTTCTGTTCCTTAAATTAAATAAATGTAGTTTAAGTTCATTATAATGTTACTATTTATTTGTATATATTAAAAATATTTTTTAATTTTTTTATAACTTCAAGAATTGTGGACTGTGAGTCCGAGTTACATTTCGTGTATGCGTCACGTTATCCCTGAAAGGTTAATATCATCAAACCTTCAAACCATACTAGAAAATACAGTATGTTCCATTTAAAAATGATACTCTGTTTTGTATACCAGGCTTTTTTAAGACACTCTGTGCCACTAATATATGTGTGCCACTAATTTTATAAGGTGCCTTCATTAACCTCATTAACACTCCGCTGATCATATTTTTTCTGTGAGCGGGGATAAATCCGTAACTAAAGAAAGGAGTATTAACTGTATACATGCACTGTATAATAAAAGTATACCCATTTATAAAACTATATATCTTCCGTTCTTATAACAGCCCCGCGTTGACATTGCATATAATGCCAGTTCACACACTAACAAACCAATTATGAACAATGGATAAATGTCTGACGTAAATTCAATAACGAAAACCTTTATTTGCCATGAACTAACAGGCATTTACAACTCCATTCGACCTAAAACTAGGAAATAGAAACATCTTCAATAGAAATCCACGTCCCATATATCACAATGGGGGTTCCTGGGGGATATTTGCACTCCCCGTAGAGCGCCCAAGGGGTGACAGCTATATTTATGGCAGGGGTGCGAGACAGCCTGCATGTGCGGGGTGGACCTTTCAATATTTGCTCACCCTTCATAATTTCGCGGGAACCCTTTACGGATCACACGATATTCGACATTTTTCAGTATTAGCTGAGATTATGTAAATTGCGTAGTAGCTCCCCCATAATTCGGTGAAGCTGACATACAAATGACGATAGTTCATGCTCAGTTTAAAATCAACGGTTTAAGAGAGCGACATTACGATTTTCTTTCATTTGCGTTTACAGTCGTGTATGTTGTAAGGCCATGTCTTGATATATTTTTCATTATTGTAATATGCGAACTTTTCGGAAAAAAAAAACGTTATTAAGTGTAAACCAGGTAAACCTAAATATTTATTTTATGGGACGAGAGCAATTTATTAAAATCGAAATATCTCAGACGCTGCTTAATAATTTTTGAAACCCCCTTTAAAATTTAAATTATGAACATTATCCTATTACAGAGATTCCAATAAAAGAAATATTTATATTTTGTAGATAGTTTACCATCATGCGTCTCAATGCACTATATAAGTAATAACCCACTTGCTATTATATATAGTTTTAGCATATTTCAAATAGATGGCGCCACATGCCATTAGGAAACAAAAGTTTATATATTTTGCTCTATGTTCATATCTTTGATCTTGTGGTGTTTTACCTTTAAAGCATAAAAATTGAGAATACAACTACAAACCTTTAAAAACACAGAAACTTATTTGAATGTAAAAAATTAAAACTTGCTAGCGCATTTGCTATACATACCCATATGTACGAACTGTCGTATTTAAAAGTCGTATTTAATTAGCAAACTATTGTAGGTACCTAACACTTGCGGGAAAGCGTGCGGAAAAGTATAACTTCCCGCTCTGGTTAGGTAAATATCTATCACCCAGGCTTCAACATGACTGAGCAAATCCTCGAAACTCTTCAACGGATTTATTCAAAATTCTACAATACATCATGATACATTATGATCTCGTAGAATTAAATTATTTTAGTTTTAGTGGAATCTGTTTACTCGTTCAGTAAAGTATCACTTTTCGTACCTGTGACATAAAAATAACTATTACCAATTATTAATACAAACTAAGTACCTATACAATTTAATCATGTTTATGATATTAAATTAAACAAAATTTTATACCGCTGAAGAGAACAGAAGAAACTGCACCAGATAGGTACGGGAACGAAAAATATAGGTTGCCATTTATAAAAAAAATAAGTGACGTTTTATCTCAAAAACACAAACTACCGAATATGTCAAATGGAAAAAAATAATTAGAGCATCTTAATAACAAAATTAATGCTTTCGGGAGTTTTCCACAAACGTCGATGAGTTCATAGAATTTTTCCAACCTTTTCAAGCTCACTCTATAGTTGAATTTATATTAAAATGTTCACAAAAAGCAGTTCATCTTATTTTATTTTTTTACAGACAAAATGTGACAGAAGTGCAATTGATACGTGATTAAAAGGGAAATTGCGCGGCATATTAGTATTATTTGTAGGCTGCATTAACGCCCAGGGACGACTTGAGTAGATAAATTACATCACTACACAGTAAAGGAATGAAGGAAACCTGAAAACCCTCATTAGTTAGATCTTAGGAATTAATTAATGACAATTAATTTTTGAAATGAAAAAATAATGAGTCAAATTGATTTTAATATTTACTATAAAAAGACAAGTAACTATTAGTAACAATTTGCTACAACAGTAACACCACAATATTACCTCAAATCAATCGCTTGAATCGTGTGTTACCACCTTGTATTTAAATGAATCAACGGAGACGTCTCTTATCGATTAATTAAATATCTCAGACTTATATGTGATCAATATTAGCCATAACAGCTAAACCAGAGTATGTTACTTTAATAACATGTAGTAAAATAATTTTATTGCTCATAGCTAATTATAATGAATATACTAATTGCAACGTTCATATTCATTACGAAAGAGCAATCATGCATCATTAAGATTTAATAATTTAATGAATGATTGAAAGGTTATCGACCAAGTAGTAAATAAATTGATTTGGCATATTCAGTTAGCCGCTAACGTCGCGTCGCGTGGAAATAATGATTCTGGAACAATGGAACATGTCCGTTAGTTACGGAGACGAAGAAATATGTTAACAGTTAAGAGGGGGGATCAGAAAAAAGTTATGTAAGCTATATTTCCTGGATTTAAGGGCGCATTGGAAAATTGGATAAAAAATCTTGTTATGTATGGTCTTAAAAATCTTGTAAAGATAATGGTCTTAAAAAATTAAACAAAAATTTACGAAATTAAAAAAATAAAGGAAAATTGGTTTTTATAACTATCAGAACAGCATTTTTGCAGAGGCATGCTCTGACATATTTTACTCGCAGATAAAATTCAAAATTTCTTATTTCCTATGCTGCTTAACCAAGAATCACTTCCCACAATATCAAGCTTTATATATTAGTAATAAAAGCTAAAATTATCCACAACTGAAAACTACCTGTTTGATGACAACCAAACATTTAGCCAAGATTGCGACTATTTTTTAAATTCATAAATATATTAGTTCAGGTACTTTCAAATACATAGATGTTGAACTAGTCGCAATGAAGCATTGCTACTGTAACCGCCTAATTTGTACGTTTCCTATTCCTGGGATTAAATTTATTATCTAATAGATGCCGCCGTTTAAAAATGTAATGTCACATTAGAACTACCTATTAATATACAACAGGCTCGCGACAGAGCCGATCTCGGCTGTGCAGGACGTCACAAGATAGAGCCTTATTAATGAGAATCGCCCTCATCATGGATATTTTCCGCATCTATCTGGCTTAGCAATGGGCGATACTAGATAATTTCCCTAGGGAAATATTCGATTGCCTTGACTACACCAGATTGACGAATTTGTATGTTATATAAATATAGTAGCAATTTTATTAACACAAAATCGGGTGGAAAATTATTAATAATTATTTGATGTACTTTTATCAATTACAGCATCAATACTTTCTAATTATTCGGTTCCAAACCACAAACACATTTACATACAAAATGAATTACAACTTGTCTTGTCAAAAGAAAGGTCAAATGTCATGGTAATTTTTTTAATTCTAAATAATTCGAGCGAATCGAAAAAGCGTCAAATGCAACACGGGACCAGGATATCTTCAGAAGATTTCCCTGGAATATATCTCGGTTCCTAGTTATATTGCATTGATAATTATGAAGTCAATTGTGACTTACGTAACAATTTAAAAATATTCTTGTGAGACGTCAAACTAGTCCCCCGTGGGGTACCTTATGACATGTGTATGCGTATCTTTATTATCAGGCCAGTCAAGCGATGTGATAAAAGTGTAATAATTGTGTTTCGGAGCACGGGAAATATAATTGTGTCATCTATCAATGACAGGGCAAGGGATTAAGTAAAAAATAGCAAAAGTTGCGGGGTTCGAACTCGAAATCTTTATTACATAAAGCATACGCTTTACCCAATTCAAAGGATTTATTTAGTAATTAAAGAATATTTGGAATGTCGTCATTACCAACCCCGGGACCAGCCACAAATCTACGGGCAAGTAGCGACGTGGCAATTGAAGGGTTGGGCACCGGAGTGGCTCTGGGACGATAAGGAAAATGAAAAAGGGAAGTATTTAACAGCTCCTTGTGCCAAGGGGCGTATTATAAATTATAATGGCTTTGAAAAAGTGATTGTAAGATTATGTTGTTGTGTCTCTCTTCGAGACTTTTTGATTTTCTTGGATGTAAAAATGCCAAATGAAAAAACCGCCGCTTATACCGGTCCGAAAAGGTAACAAAGATAGGGGAAAAAGGAAAATAAAATGACAAATCTGTCATTTAGTTGTGTTAAAAACGTTTTTGTATTTATAGATTTCTAGTAAAGCATATAAAATTGCTGAATTTTGTAGAATTTGGAAATAAAATGACTGAAAAAAGCAAATAAACAAACAGAAAGTATAAATTTGTCAAGTCAAAAGAGTTTAAAAATCATGATTAAAAAGTGGGAAAAACCGCTAAAGTGGTTGGTGATAAATGTTGTGCTCCCTAATGCGTGTAATGTTGTTTGTTAGCGGTCAGTTTAAATTCGTAGTACTTCTGTAAAATGTTTCTGATGTAGTCCGCTATTGCTACTATGTCGGGGTAAAGGTTGTGTTAGTTTCTTATGGAGATGTATCTATTGGAGTCCGTGATGAGGCGTAGGTATTTGTTTTCTAATACACGAGCTAATACCTTTAGATTTCTTATGTCCGTCGTTTCTTTCGCCGATGCGCTGTATCACGCCGGCGCCGCATACGCAAGGGCCGGCTTCAGTATGCATGTGTATATTAATTTCTTGTTATTTCTATTTAGTTTTATATTCCTTCCAGTCAGTCCTTTGTCCAAAATAACCCCCAAGTGTTTTACGTCTTTACGTTTTACGTTTTTAGTCTTAACTGACTCCCCCCTGCCCTATTGTGATAGGCGTAATTATGCGGTTGCCTCGAAATGTCTTTGTAAATACCATGGCATACGACTTGTCGATATTCACCCGAATCTTCCACCTGTTCTAGTACTTCGACGCCCTCAGCGCCTTTATTAGCTGGTTTGCAGCCTGTGTGTGCTCCAGCTATGAGCGTATATGGCGGTATCGTCGGCGTAGTTGTTATTCGGGAAAGTTGGGAAGTCGGAGACAAAGGTGTTGAACAGTGTCGGTGCGAAGCACGACTCTTGAGGGACTCCCGCACGTATGTCCCTCGTTCTGGCCCAGTGTATTTCGCATTCGTACTTCTTCCACTTAGGTACGAGTGAAAAACGGTAATAATGTGATATGCTTTACCGGCTAAGCTACCAACGCTCTGGGAATAATCTGATGAATTAAATATAGCATGGTTTAAAATTATGAAATGGAATTAAATTTAACAGGTTATTTATAATAAATATTATTGTTTTGATAGCTTCTACAATTTATTCAGTTTGTTGACTGTGAGTCAACACTTTTGCAAGTCACTTTAGCTGAACTGCAATATTTTTTTATCCGGAGAAGGGCCCAGAATTAAGAGCAAAAGCACCTTAAATATATCAATTATTATTGTATATTAATTTTGTGTGTTTAATATCTATAAGCTAATATCTAGTTCCTATAACCCCAGTTTTATCTCAATCAACATAAAATATTTGAGTCAATACAAGTTATAGAAATTTCAACAAAAATCGAAAAATAATGTTCACGCATGGACCCGATGCGGAAATACGTCGACGTTAAAAAAATCATAAAATAAAAAATACACATAGGTCCACTGGAAAGAACTACGTGGAAAATGATGTGGGAATAAATAGGTACGCCATCACAAAGATAATTTTTAGATATATGACACAAAAGCTCTACGTAGGAGCAAATTTGCATGTGTATACAGTCGCCCCGAAGAACAATCGAGTTTGATCCTGGCGCATCTGGAAGTCTGCATGCATGTGGAAGAAGTTCTTCCGGGTTGACTTATGAGATTTACACCACGACAGACTGCAAAAATCCTTCGTTAATCATCACGCCGCAATCATTAATGAAGAGAGGTGTTGGCGTCATGGCACGCCATAATATTATAGGCTGGAATTGATTACTCTGTCTGCGAATAAAGTTTATTGGCATCGCGGAACCGGCAAATATTTAATTGAATGTGTGCCGCAGTTTTCTAAAGGGTGAATCACCTGAACCATACAACACGACAGTAAGTAAATATCTACATAATTTCAATTTATCGATTTCCTCGGTGACATTCTTTATTATAGCTGTTGTCAGAAAATCAATGTAACCCTGTAATCAATGTAGATTCCAAGCCACTTGTTACTGTTACATCAAATATATAGTGTAGACTAGATTTCAAATTAATACCAGCAGTCAGAAACCCTGTATTTCCAGTCAAGTATTATTGTTTTGTATTATAATATAGTCAGTTCTGTTTACAGTTAATTAGAAACCAATTATTACTAGGTAAAACGCTAGAAATACGATGCCTATTACGGCCGCGTAAAATGTCCAGATTTATTAATAGTAGGTATCGTTTGCTAAACCATAATTCATTCCATTAAGTTGTTTTACATTCTATCACCATTTAGTTAACTGTTAAACAGTAAAAAATAAGTCTTATATAAAGACAATGTTGGTACGTTACTACAATTTACCACGCAGGGTTGATACGAACTTTGGAAACCGTTGTTGCCGATCTTACCCGCTTTACCCGCTTGCCACGATAACTGCTGGTAGGTGGCAGCATTATCCTTATCCTTATCCTAACTTTCCAGGTAAATCTTATTTTACAATTATAAATTTGAAAATTGGTATATGTGGATTACTTTTTGCACGTATATTTCTAGAATAAATATACAATTCTTGGAAAACTTTTTTAAAAAATTTAAACTCAGTGTGAAGATAAATAAAATTGTAAATAATTGGATGATAAAAAAGATTAAGTTTCCAAGATTCTATAATATTTAACAATTTTTTTGGTGTAATTAGTTTTTAATAATATAAACTTGTTTTCATGCTATTTGTAAAACCGCAAAACTTTAGCTGTATAGGGCTCTTAATATCAAACATTCAAGTCGAACAGCTGTAGTTGCGCGCGCATCGGCACTAAACGTTTTCCTGCTGTGGCTAAGGCCCTGTTTATAAATATTGCGAATTCAAGAAGCCTGTAGACGATTTTAGTCTGCATTATATCCTCGAATCACAGCAATTGTGTGAAATACATTTTAAATTTTAAACCAATTGAAAGCGAAATTTTAAAAAAATACCAGAGGTGCTGGGTAAATAATGTTTCTGTTTTTTGTTTTACAAGATATCAATAGTACGAACAATTCTGCGATTTCTAAAATTAATTAATATATTACTGCACGCAAAGAATATGTGCTGAACGTTAAGGTCGATACTGATGGAAATATTATCCAGAAATTATGATCCGGATTCACTGTACCTGCATGATTTGAGTGATAATTATAGTACTCGTAAATGATAAAATCCAAATATAATTAATTAGTACCTAAACAACAAATACACGAATGTGTCAAAAGTTAGAAAAAAGTATTATATGTGGCGATAAACAAACGCACTAAGTTTCAACAGAAAAATATACATAAAAAACACAAAACGAAAACGATAAAACACAATTTAGAACAGTGCAGCGGTTAGGGACAGTACAGGGTGGTCCGCGTAATATCGTCCACTACCTTATCTCAAAAGTCCTAAGAGTTAGAATATAAAGTTAATTACAAGTTATCTAATGAGTTTTTATTTTTCTAAATTTACTAAATTACAGAGTGGTACAGAAAATCGTGGCGTTAAAAAATACATTTTCTTAAACTGTAGATATTTTTTAGTATTTTCAGTATTTTTTGTTGTGGAATAAGATATGAAAAATTTTGAGCAGTTTTTCTTCCTATTACAAAAAATATTTATAATCACAAGGAGAATCACTATACGCAACAAAATATACGGCTGTTGAGATAAGGTAGTGGACTATCTTACGTGGACCACCCTGTACACATTAAGGACAAGTGTACAAATGCAATTAAACAAAACTTCAGCTGAACCTGGTTGGAGATCCACATTTAATGGACCCATAACTTTCAAATTCAATGGATTTATTTCCATTTCCACTTGCCTTGAAAATTTTCCAAAAGGAGTGGCCCTGTAACGAATTTTAAAACATAAAATAATTTTCAAAAAAGGAATACAAACAAAGTATACTGTTTGTTAGGTTTAATAGTTGCTCAAAAAATTAACTTGTATAATCAGTTGCTTCAGCGGTACACGCTATGACCATTACGAAGTAGGAGAAGAATTTCATTCTAACATTTTTGCCACAGAAAATTCTTATTATTCATTTTTGATTGTTACTCATTACCTTGATTAAACATGACACTATAATCATTGCACCTCATACAGCTTTGTATACTTTTTATTGCTCTGTGCTACCGAAATCTGCTTACTCTCTTACCGAATATCTATTATTTCTATTAATATCTACTACCGAATTACCTCGAATTTAATTTTCATTATAGAGATACAAGATCCTTCAAATCTGACAATTTTTAAGGAACACCAATGGTCACAATTAGTTAATGGGGTCAGAACAATGAACCTTCATAGTCTTCTCCTCTGACAGCTTTATACACTGCGTGCAAAAACAATGGTATAGGTACCAATTAAAAAGAAGCAGTAATATTCCCATGCATGCAGTCATAAATAAATTGAAGGCGGTACTCTCATC
>CAXKVY010001844.1:0-16451 GCA_964058915.1 Tetropium fuscum | reverse complement strand
CTTAGGTAATAAAATGTATACACATTTTTATTTCGATTGATTGATTGGTTTGGAAAATTAAGTGGTTTTATCAATTTACCGAGTAAAATATTACAATTTCAATTGATTCAGTGACTGTATAGTCGCAAATGGAAAAATCGACTGATATTTCTTATTGGTAGAGAATAACGCATGCGAAACTTTGTACCTATCGGTGATATATTATTATGTAGTGATATATTTGTAATAATTTTAATCGTCCTACATAATCAAAATATGTTCAGTTCTTTCTCGTCCTCGGGGTATAATGTGATGGGTAATATAATATATGTACGATGTAAGCTGTACGATGTACGGTGACGCGACATTAGATGAATCCAATTTACCATATATAATGGTATAGATACACAAGAAGTCGATTTCGAATGGTGAAAATATGATCGAATATTATATTCATGATGTCATTAAACATTCAGTACAAAACAGTCGCGAAAATATAAGGCTGTAACGCCAGATGTTCCCTATTTATAGACCATATAAACAACAAGACAAAAAGTGAATTTATTGTTGCAAAGCATTTCCACTTTTGTGTAAAGATAAAATTATAATGCATGCAAATTAATTACGACCTAGTTTTAGCTTTTATTCACTATGTATTTATTAATAACTGAAACATGCAATTTATGAAGAACTATTTTTGCACATTTAAATATTATAATTTAATTATTTTCGATATTTTGAGCTCGTATCTCACGTATATGTAGGTTCTGGCAGATAAATATTTAAAATAAATTTAAAATATAAACAAATCACTAATAATTAATATTATAATTCACTTCTTTACTGTTAAGGTAATAATACCAACGTTGGTGACGCCTGTCACTTTTAGAGCCACAAAAGGGGAATCAGTAGAAGAATTTTTCACAAATAATTCTATGGTTTGTGCCTATGGTTTGTGTTTCTATGGTTTTCCTCCAGCCAAAATACGTGATATTACGACGTGGACAACATATATTTTATTATTTTTTTACATTTTTTGTTATTTTATATATTTTTCTTTATTTTAATTTATTTGATTTATTTTTATTTATTTGATTTATTTCATTTCTATCGATCTCTTTCCATCTATCTTTGTTTGTTTTATTTGTTCTATTTATTTCATTTATTTTATGTTATTTATTTTATTTTTTATATTTGTTTTATTTGTTTAACCATTTTTCGCCCAGAGTGATACGGAGGCCATTTTTTTTAATGGTATGGGATGGCGTGTTTTGAAGTTCGGACAAATCTGGGACGTTAAATATGTTGTTCATTTTCCCCTTCATCGGAGATGATTTTATGCTGATGCATGAAAGTCCCAACCGCATGTTGCGAGCATTGCTAATTAGTATTTAGCCGAAGTTGAAATCCCAGTAATTGGCATCCTCGAAGCCCAGACATAAACCCAGTTGAAATGCCTGGGATTCCTGAAGAATGCAGAACCTGAGGCCATGCCAAAACGAATTGGAGCAGTTATCCGAGCACGTGGGGGAAACAAGCCGTGTTAACTCGTAGGTTGATTACGAATCCTAATCAACCCACGAGTTAGTTTGTTTTCAGGTCGTTTTCGTTATGTTCAGTGCTGTTAATGTGTTCAGAGTTGATTTTTAAGTTATTATTATTACTGAAAAAATTATTCAAAATGTAACGTTTTTCTAAAATTTCTTCTTCTATATTTTTTCTTCATCCTTCTATATCTCATAAAAATAATGTTACTGCAAGAAAAAAAGAAAGAAAATGTAAGGAATAGATGCAGCTTTATAACAAAAGAAAAAGAAGAAGACATTACAGAGTGGACTAGGTAACAGCTTGGCCACAACATATTGACACATACTTTTTGTATCACCCTATATAATATAAACATATGGCTAATTTTCTTAAAATAAGGTAATCTTTCAGGTGAATAAGGTTATTCACCTCATAAATTTCCTACGATATAAAAAATATCAAATCGGACTCAAATTAACAATAAAATCAATAATACTTTTGAGTGGATAGATTTTGCCGGTGAGTGTATATCAACTAAAAAATAAATTACTGAAAAAATATTAGGTATGTTTACGTTTGCAGCACAATTTCAAAGCAAACACTTTCTACGTATTTAATCTCCAACAGAATTGGCAGGTGGCCAATAGCCATTATGTACTGGTTCAACCTATATAAACAGACTAAATAAATCCGGATTGAATCTAGCTAATACGAATTTATATGTTATAATACGAAAGCTTTGATTTATTTGTGAAAATACATAATAATACGACATAGATATAATCGGCGTTGTAGTGGGGCGCGATACCAACTACAAATTTAGGGTGTGTATTGACAATACATAGCGCTTCGTTATTAAGTTAAAGAAGGATACATTTGCTAGCAAGTGCTAGGTCTGGTAGGTAGCAGTGGCGGCTCGTGACTAAAGCATTAGGTAGGGCAGACAAATTGAATATTGATATTAAATTTGGTCCGCGAAGCATAACTGGCGAAAATTTTTCAAACTTTCAAGGTCACGCGTTTTCCTGGCACCTCAGAATTTCCATGAAAAATCTATTTACAAAAAATTACAGGGTTTCACAAAAATGATTTTTGGAAAAAGTATCAAACTTTTGAAATAATATTTATATATTTATTCACGAATTACTGATGTTATAAATAAATTGAAATAAAAAAATATATTTTATTAGATTGTAATATTTTTTATAAACCAATAGGTATTTAGTTTGTCGAATTTACCATCCACGAATTTTAATTTTCCGTATTTCGATTTTTTGCCATATTTCGATTTTTTTATTTAACTCTAGTTTGTCAATTTACTTTTGGAATTTTAAAATAATATCTTAAATCTTTTACTTGAATTTTTGGTATGAGTAGTTTGTGTGTTTGAAAAAAAACAGCTCGTAGGTATATCAGAACGTTCCAAAAATAAACAGTTCAGCAAGAACCAACGGGAAGTTCAGAGTTCATTAATACTTTCAATTAAATAATTTGAATGGTTTTCGACAGACCACTAAACACAGTAGATTCATCAAAACAAACATTTTAAAACAGTGTTTTAAAACATGTTTAAAACATTTAAAAAAAACACATGCGTTTTAAAACACTGTTTTAAAACATTTGTTTAAAACACTGTTTTTTTCAGTGCAGTTTTAAAACAAAAAAATATTTTAATAAGTAAACCCAGCTGAGAATTTTTACTCAGAATTTATATTTCTCAACGAAAAACGATATAAAGTTTATATAAGACAAAAAAAACTAAAAGTAAAAGTAGGTTGGTAACATAAATTTTCTATTATTCATTTCTATTAAAGTGCTGAAATACTGCCACCAGTTTAGAACTTTTTTCCGATCCCAATCTGTTCCTTAATTTGGAATGAACTATTCCAAACGTAGAAAATAATCTTTCTACTCCTGCTGATGAAGCCACAGTAGAAAACAGCTGATTTGTCAAACTTGATAATTCTGCTGATATAAATTGCTTCTGTGATTTCCACCATGTTAAGGAACTGATATTTTTCACCGTGTTCTCATCAAATAGATATTCTTTGAACGGTGGGGCTTTTGCCCGAAAAGATAAAATTTCTGGCATAACTTGCGGGTGATAGTCAGAAACAAATTGCAGAGCTTTATGGACCTCTTCATCGCTCAATTTTGTATCTCTATATTCGGGGCCTAATAAGTAGGCTAAAAAATGAGAGTCCGTCATTGCCATATTGTAGCGAGCTTTAACAGAATTCAGTTCTTTTTGACTGCTTACACCCGCAGGTTTTGCTTCGTTCTCAAAATATTCAAGCACATCTTTCCAGATATCAGTTGCATCGGAAATGGTACAAGTATTACTTTGACATTTGTCTAGAGCTACTGCAATAACTTTTAATTTTGCTAAATAGTCTTGAGCATTCATTTTCATATTAAGGTCTTCAACTTTTGCGATGATTGCCTTATCAAACGTTAATCTATTTTCAGTGCATATTTTGCTTAAAATGTGCCAATTTGATAAGTAGGACTCCAGACAATCTGCCAAAGTTTTCCAGTGCACATCTGATGGAAGTACCAATATTGTACCACCAGCTTGTCTATAGTTCGCGGCTGGAATATGTGTATTTTTGAAATATTTGACAATTTTTTTGATGTGGTCTGCAATCCCAGGTATTTCGATATCGTGGGCAAGTAAATTGAAGATATGTGAGGAACATCCGTATGTAAGAATATCATTATTAAGTAAGTCGTCTGACTCTGCCAGGTTTCTTCGCATTTTTTCCATATTTGCTGCGTTATCGGTCACAAAACTTCTCACGTTGCATTTGAAATCCTTACATTTTTTAATTGATTCAATCGACAGTTTTTTTAGATATTCAAAGTTATGGCTGTTATCTTCTGTATTTATGGTGTCGATTAGATAAACTTTACCACTTTGCACATTTGTTACTACCGTGCAAACGAATGGCTCCCTGTGCACATTTGACCAGCCGTATAAAGACATGCATACGTCTTTTCCGTTCAATTCCGCTTTGGCTTCCGATAAAGTAAGTTCAAATACTTCTTCAAGAAGTTGCGTACTTAACCTTTTTCTCGTGGGTGGAGTATAGCCTGGACGCAGTTGTGCGCAGAGTTTTTTGAATTGCGGGTGTTCAAAGTGATTAAATGGCGTGTTTGTGGCAAAAAAGTACGTCGGTACTTGAAGATCAATTTTTTTTACTTCCTGGGGGGTTGTTCTTACAAGAAAGCTATCAAGGCTGCGATGACTATTTTCAACATTCGATTTTAGTGAAGACGATTTAGATTTGGTTGATTTAGTTTTAGGATAAGAATGTGTGCTCGGATGTGTGACACTACCACTTTGTGATGTACCTAATTAAAACAATTTGATAGCTATTTTAATTTCGTGTTTTTATACATTTTACTTACTTGCACCTCCACAATCAGGCAATTCCTGCATGCTATGATCCTCTCCATCGGAATCGGAACTTCCGGAATTAGTTATAGTTATTTCCATCTACTCCTGATCGTTGTTTTCTCGCAGCGAATTATCTGCACACACGCACTTTTCATGGTGTTTTTTCATCCTTGCTACTAATATAGGTAATTGTTTTTTACACTTTTTACATTCGGCCTTAGCTACAGCTTTAGACCGGCCCGCCGAATCTGTGCGATCAGTATTCACTTTTATTTGATTGTAATTTATCCGAATAGGATCTTTTTTTCGCCCCTGACTACTCATAATCCCAAATTTTGAATACAAATAACAGTCAAAAAGTAAACCGTGCTGGAAGAAGGCTGATTATTCACTGATATATTTATAACGCAAAATTTACGAAGTTATCTACATGTGCGCACTTCAACTACCTGCTTTTTGCTAATAAAAAAGAACAAAGGTCTACGCGTGCAGCTTATCCTAAGGTGGTGTTTGTATTCTTACAAAAAGTTCTTTTGACGGCCGCCGCTCGGCTCGCGAATGCTCACAAATAACCAGTCTTTTTTTATTACCTACTTAGGTAAAATTTATCACATCGCATATTATGAATTATGAGGTTGAAGAATATTAACATCCATAGTAAAGAGCCGTAATAACAATAATAATTCTTACTGCTGAATTTTTACTAGTCAATTTTAAAACAATGTTTAAAACGTTTTATTTGTTTTAAAACACTGTTTTTTTTTCAAGAAAAAAAAACTGTTTTAAAACAATAAAAACTGTTTTAAATTAAAAAAAACTGTTTTTTTGTTTTTTTCAAAAAAAACATTTTTTTTCCCAACCCTGTACTTGACTGATGGGGTATCGTTACTTATTAGATTTATTACTTGTTAGATTTTAGATTAGAGATTAGCAATTACTAGATACATAATTATATAAAAATCAGCTGAAAAGCTAAAGAATGAAAATAAATATTACGGATAATTATTACGGATTTAAAATTTCATCTAGAACCGCGGTATTTAATATTTATTATTAAGTTTTAAGACAAAAATTATTAGTTCAGCAAATAGTTACTTTGCCGCTTCAGAAAAGTGACGGTCGACAGGCGCAGGTCAGCCTACGGGCCAGCCCATCTCAGACTGTCTCAGGCTGGATACAACTAGGCATACGTTTACCTTTTCGTTCGCACAATCGTCGCCGCGTATACCTCGAACCTTAATCGCGAATTAAAACAGGCCTGCTTGTCATCTACGGGCTTACCCATAGAGATGATTAGCAGGTCTCACTCGCGCTATGGGCAAACAGATCGTACCTATTACTAATTTATTTCGGGTGCGTAACGCGCAAAATTTAAATCGGAATGTGATTACTGATTAATAATATACTTTTTACTTTTTATTTATAATCTTACTTAAGACTTTTAAAAATCTGTTATGCTATTGTGTTAAAACATATTGAACATTCTACATGATAATTGAAACATTTTTTTGGATATTGTTTTTTCTTTTATATTTATACCTTAAATCATAGGGTGGGCACCATGCCCACCTCGAGAAGCCGCCACTGGTAGGTAGTCTATTATCAGTATTTGTTGGACCCTCCTGCAAATAAATACCTACCTACTTACTTAGGTTTGTTATGCGTTTTGTTTCCTCGGACACTGTCCTTTTTTAATTGCTCAGAGACTTCTTTCATTGAAATTTTTAAAGTATTGTTTACAGTTTGGTTAATCCGGCATTAAATAAATATTTAAAATTAAAATGTAATGATAATAAAATATAAAGCCATAGACACGTTAAAGTAAAAGAAGTGATGTTTTGCGTAAAACAAGATATCCAGAAAAATGAAAACTGAGTGTATATAGGGGAAGTAAAAATTTAATACTTCATAAAAAATTCCTATCGAGTTTCAAGCCTGCAAAGTAAGAAATTACAACAATGAAATTTTTGAGAAATTAAAACAATTCATACTAATATGCTCGTGCAAGTTTAAACTAATATTCGTACTATATTTTAAATTATAGATCTTTGACAGTTTGACAGAATACTGCAGCATTATAATAAAATATACATTATAATAAAAATAGTGAAGTAACACTTAAAAAAAAGTTTCCGTGCAAAGAAAATGAACTTATGAGCATGATGTTGAATATGTGCATATTTGAATATTTCTTAAATATAAATTAATGATGCATTAATAAGTAATAACTATTGCAGATCCTGGTGATAATCGTTTTTGAAAATCAAAAGGTTTTCTGTATAGTGCACAATTTTTAACAAGCACCGTATAAGATTATAAATACCCTTTTCTTCAAAATAATATCCTTTGATTAATTAGCGACAAAAAACTACCCATTGTAAGATAATCTTATTATTTTTTTAATAAATTTTGTAACACTGTTGACTTGCTAAGTTTATTAGCGACAAAAAATACATAGTTTAAGGTAATCCATTAATTTATTAATACATTTTCAAGCAGTGTTGACTTGCTCGGTTGATATAAACTTAGCAGGGCAACTTGTTATTTAAAAAAAATTGGTATCCATATTACTCGATCGCAACTAATTAGCGACTAAAAAATAAGTGATTTTAGACGGTCTATTAATGTTAAATATATGTTTAATCTAGTTGCCCTGCTAACTTTACATCAAGTTAGCAGGGCACCCCGGGGAACAACAATAGCGACAAATTCAGTTGACTAATAAGCGGAACATTTTCGATTTGCCCATGATACCCTACTAACTTTATTAACTAAAAAGGTATTTAGTTAATGTCAATGTCATTGTCAATAACAATAAAAAAATTATCTTTTAGTATTCGTATTTTAATTTTTACATTAAAAAACCAAAGTATTGGAAAAAATATGCATAAAACTCGATTATAGGTTTGCTCATTAGTGCGTAATAGTCCAATATAGTCCTTTTGAACTTTTTTTTTCTATAGGGCTGATACTGTTAACAAAATCGTACATATTTTCATACTAAATTAATTAAATTTCATACCAAAAATATTTTCAGGGATACAGGGTGATTCACTAGAACGGGGCACCGACAGAGGTTTTGATACAACCCCATATATTTTTAATTTCTATTTTCTGTTTACACCTAAAATCGATATTTTCGCAGATATTTGTGCATATACGCAGATACTTATGCGTGACGACATTTGAGATAGAGGATGGTTAAATAAATCAAGTCAAGCAAATTGCAGCTTTTATTCATGACAGACAGACATTTAGTCATTCAGTTTAAAGACTACCTACATCGAAACATAAATTACGATCTTATTACGAACCGTTAGTTCGTAATAAGTTAGTTCGTAATGAAAAAGTCGAAATATCTGCGAAAATATATATTTTAGGTATTAACGAAAATTAATAAGACATTATTAACGAAAACTAAGTAAAAATTACTTTTCATTTCAGAAATAAAATAATAATTTTGCCCCATTTTTTCCATTTTAAAAAAATTATTAAACGTTAGTACCTGAAAAATCTATTGTGTGAAATATATCACTATTTTTAAAATTTTTGTTTGATTATTTTTTTGTCCCATCTTGGATGAATTATTACAGAATATTTTACAGACGGACAACCAATTTCTACACTAAACCTTGTCGCAGACACAATTTTCACATAACTCAGAAACGCATAATCGAAATTAATAATCCGAATGTCGTTGGAAGGGAAATTTCAGACAGATTGTGAAAGTTTAAAAATATATAGGGTGTTGTATTAAATAAAACTTTACTCATCTATTTCGGTATTCTGCCACTATTGAAAAAAATAAAAATACAGAAATTAATAAATCAACCTCTGCGCCGAATCAGTCAAAGGTTGGTTTTTTGAAAAAAGTTCTTGGCTAATCAAGAAATATCACACCAAAAAGCAGATTAAGGATTGCTATATTATTAATCTGCTTTTGGGTCCCTTTAAACGTTTAAGCTTCGAAAACTAATCCGCTTTCGTCCATAAATCCTTAAGCACGACTGACACACAGTCTATTATGACAGTTTATAATTCTTAAATTACAAACTGTCATACTAGACTCTATGTCAGTCGTGCTTAAGGTTTTGAGAACGAGGGCGGATAAATTAATAAACGTAAACGTTTAAAGTGATGGATGTTATATTGTTATATATAATTTTTATATATAATATCTTATAAGTTATATATAATATCTTAAGATATATAATTTTATATAAAGTTATATAATACATTTTTTCGCCGCTACTATAAACGTTACATAAAAACAAAGTTCACTTCTTAATAGCAACTTTTAATAGGATTTAACGTGGCGTAGTCAGTTTTTTTATCTGACGTTTCGTATTCTTGCAACTAACTTTCTTGAAGTATGACTGTTTCCTTTAAAAAACGTATCCTGAAAGGATTTTCCTGATTACGTTTAGTATACAACTGAGTCATGAGGGAGAGATAGAGATAGAGCGAGAGAGAGCGAGAGAATTTCTAAAATGTAACGTCAAAAACTGAACACCCTTTATATTATTGAACTGGTTTTAATTTTAGGATGTAAGTTACTTTATGTTTAAGGAAATCAAGGATTTTATGAAAATTTATTATAAAAAAAGTCGTGGGTGTTTTTTTATAGGAAATTTCACAATTTTTAGAGTATGGCATAATTATCCCAGATGCAAAAATATATAACTACATGTATATACGCAAACAGGTTGGGTTCGATAACTTTTACGCTGCCGGGTATGCCATTGTGATAATAATACTTCAGTTCTGAGAGATTGTAATTTGTAATATAAATTTGTCAATACGCAGTTTGATTTCAGCATAAATGCTGGGAATGTGGTGGGGGTGCGATAGACAGAGATGCGCTCAAACAATGGTGACTTTAAGCTGATGCCGATCGTACATTAATATGTGGCGCTTTATACCTCGATAATAATCATATATGATATACTAGTCTAAACGAACACTTTACATAGAAAATTGCGATAAATTCATAAATATATTCTTAAATTAGATGTAATCTAACTTATTTTGTGTAGACGCCTAAACCTAAATAACATTGATTCTATCTTCATATATTGGCAAATGTAATTTGCCTATACATGTTCTTTATAGCCCTTCGTGCTGTTTATTATCCCCATCATCCATGAGGGATAGCTACTACCAAATTCAAAGAAAGGAGGGATACGAAACACCGAGCTTTGGTTTCATTATTTTATTTTCTCCTTTATGGGTAGATAACCGAATTTATTACTTGAAAACCCGAAATAAAGAATTGGGGAAAGTTCTCTTGAGAAACCATTAGAAGCTATATATTTAAGACATTAAACAGGAAAAAGCCATTTAGACCTGTAGTATCCGAAATACATTTCCGAAATAAACATAATCCAACTTGTAGGTATATTTACCACTATGTCCACATACACTCGAGTTGTAAGTAAATGAACAGGAATACTTTTTGTATTGCGTATTTACAACTTCAATTTATATGGACATAGTTCAGCACTTATTCACATAAGGTATACATACTATTAATATCAGATTTTAAGAATAACTGAGATTAAAACATTTCATAATGCGAATTTATTTTAAATATCTTCTCGGATTTATATCTGATACAATTATGCAGTAGGTGCTCGTGTGATAGCTAATGTATAATCTGTTAGTAGGGAATGGATATTATTACAAATATGTATTCGTATATTAGTCTGTAAATTTAAATCAATATATTGGTAGGTATAAAATAATGAGTTAATCAAAATTACGTTTCCAGTAGAATATCACTCCTCTTCTGTGTGGCATAGGCGTATTGTTATTGTCTATATTATAAAGAAAAATGCGACAATTATCGGCTTTATATCGACTATATGCAGGGGCATATTGCATCTTTATGATTAGGTATATTGACAGCGCAAACTGTCTTCGATCATAGGAAAGCCGACCGCAATTGGCACGTAACCAAATCCTAACAGCCTTGCCCGTGAAGTTGAGGGGCAGAGAGGGGATGTAGCTAATTCGTTTGACCATTGTTAAACCATGTTTGACCACCGATTAGTTTCGTTTGAAGAACTTTTGTTTTCGAGTTATTGACAAAATAATTTTTTGGGGCCAACTTCACGCAGCCCCAAACATTTTGCAAAATCGCATTATCCATAGCCTAAACGTTTGACATTGTAAGACCATGTAACACCACTAATTGTTTTCGTTTGACCACCCTCAGAAGAAAAGTTATTGAGGAAAAATTAAAACATGTTCATCAAGGCCACCCTTGATGAACATTTTTAAATTTTTTTTACGTGCCCTTAAAATGCATGGGGTGAGTTTTAAGTAGTTGTTGACATTCCGGATCGTCAGACCAATACCAAAAACAATTTTCCCACCCCCTAGTTTCACACCCTTCACGCAGCCCCAACTTGCAAAATCGAATTATCCATAGCCTAATCATTCGACCTTCATGAGATCATGTAAGACCAGCGATTAGTTTTGTTTGACCACTCTCAGAAGAAAAGTTATTGAGAAAAAACGATTTTCTGCAAAAATGTTCATCAAGGGTGAGTTTAGTTTATGTGTCTTTAAAATTAAACAGTTGAGTTTTACTAGTTGTTGACATTGCGGATCGTTAGACCAACACCAAAAGCATTTTTCTCAACCCCTAGTAATGTTAGAATACCCTCTTGGAAAATTTGGGGCACAATTATGTGAAAAAATTACATTTTACGCTGGGGTCAATTTTAATGATAAATATATCTTATATGTTCCCTAGGATAAAGCAACATGAGACTAGGAAAGATCACCCCTAATTTCGTTAGACCGCAATTAGAAAAAAGTAATTGTGAAAAAATTAATTTTTCAAAAAATATCCCGCTTGATATTTTTACTTCTTCACTAACTTCACATGTCGCTCAAATACAAGG
This sequence comes from Tetropium fuscum, assembly GCA_964058915.1. Lineage (NCBI taxonomy): Eukaryota > Metazoa > Arthropoda > Insecta > Coleoptera > Cerambycidae > Tetropium > Tetropium fuscum. Next base: position 4,634 of record CAXKVY010001844.1, on the reverse strand, counting down.
TGATGTGTTTTGGGAATTGGAAAAGTTACGGATAGATTGATCACCTCCTCAAAACGCTTCTTTTGGAAGCACAAATTTATACTTTCCTCCCCGTCGTAGAAAAACGTATAATCATAACATAAAGAACACTTTTTTTACCTCATAAAAAAATATCTCCAAGTTGATGACTTATTTACATGTTTAATGACAAAATTGTCCTTTCTCTTTGTTCAGAGCTGTAAATACTTTGCAAATTAGTATATGTATTTTGTAGATATTCTGGTTACTTGAACATTTTGCGGACTAACATAAAATGTCTTTATGAACGAACACTAGTACTATGAATGTAATATATAGTATAAATTATTGCATATTAGGCGAATTTAAAGTTTATAACATATATTTTATTCGCGTGGATATATATCTACGGTTATATCTTAATTTTTGTTTCTTGAATTATTGAATATTTTTAATCTAATTATTGAATATTCTTGACTGAGCATTAATAGAAACAATAAAGGTCTCAAAGTACTACCTCGGGATATGCCTCTCGCAATGGACGTGACTTAGTGGCGCCCATTTGTTTACTCTGCCTTCTCATTATTAAAGGTATAAAAAAAAACTAGGACCTTTATATTTTCAAGTAATTTCCCGTTCTAAATTCTAACCCTGTTCATTTCTAAAAACTCAGTTTTATGGTTTTGACCCATTTATGCTTAATTGTAAAACAACTAATTACCTTTTACGCTGTCACATATGGGGAAGAATTTAATTTGTACGTGCTACCTTATTTGCGTTAAACAAAAACATAATTTATATATATATATATATATATATATATATATATATATATATATATATATATATATATATATATATATATATGTATATATATATATATATATATATATATATATATATATATATATATATATATATATATATATATATATATATATATATATATATATATATATATATATATATATATATATATATGTATATATATATATATATATATATATATATATATATATATATATATATATATATATATATATATATATATATATATATATATATATATATATATATATATATGTACTTATTTCTATACAATTTCTATATAAGAACAAGCGACGCGACGTAGCAAGTCGGTAAGACATGATTCTTTCAGTCAACAATTATTCTCTGGAACCTTACCTACTTGACTAGTCAAATAGTTTAATAATATAGCGTAATTAAAGCTGTTTTTATAACCAAATCTAACAAAAAAGCAACAATTTAATTCTATTTTATGCCTTACAATCTATAATTACCTTCGCTGCAAAATACTTTTCCTTTGTAATAGGATACCACTTACCTAAAAAAAACAAAGAATATTGAAATGTTGTTGAGTGGAAATGAAAAAAAATATACAAAAAAACAATGCAAATAATATGGAAATCGGATTGACTATATTATTATGCGTTTATAACACGTAATAGTTATTTATGAAATAAGGATCATAGATAATCAGTACGGTACCAACTGATTATCTATGTACTGATTGTCCATGTACTGTAATTGTTTATTCTCTAAATTACATAAAAAGGTTTATCCGTGGTCATCAATATAATTATTATATTTTCCTAAAAATTAAAAAAATGTATTTTTGATACGACAGATGCATTAATAATTCTTATTTTAGAAAATAATAAGTGACCTTATTTACCATTATATATATATATATATATATATATATATATATATATATATATATATATATATATATATATATATATATATATATATATATATATATATATATATATATATATATATATATACAGGGTGTTCCAGGATTATGTAGGGCTCAAAACGCTTCGTTTTCGAGATACAGGGTGTTAAATTTTCCAAAAAAATATTGATATTTCTTAATATCTCGGAAACGGATAGAGGTATTTAAGTAAAATTTGATATAATATATGACAGGATAATATGTTAGAATATGACTAAGTAATAAGTATTGCGAACCACCATTTGCGGAGATACGGGTTAAAAAAAAAGTATTACGGCCCTGCAAAAAATGAAAAATAGTGCAATTTTTGAGTGTAACAGTCTATTTTGGACAAATATTATCTCTTGGAATTTTCTCGTATTTGTAACCGTTTCGTGGCAAATTAATTTTTTCAAGTTCACTTTACAAATTGGATAATGGCTTTTAGTAAGGAAAACATGCTTAAGTAGGCTGCTGTCAAACAATGACAAGAAGTTTATAAATGAAAATTATTGACTAGTGAAGTGTAGTACTTTCAAGTAGAATTTTGATAAAGGTATAAAACAAGATATGCCGCCGATATGATAGCCACATCTGGTCGCACGAGAATCCTCGGGCTGTAAGGGAATATAATTTCCAACACGAATTTCAGTGCAATGTATGGTTAGGTGTATTGGATGATACTGTAATTGGTCCGTACTTTCTCCCTTATCGTCTAAATGCTGAACTATTTTAGGCATTCCTTGAAAATGATTTTCACGATCTATTAGAAAATGTTCCTCTAAACATCCGAAGGGGTAGATGGTTTCAGCTGGATGGGTGTCCTGCCCACTATGGCAGAGGACCCAGAAGATGACTTGATATTAATTTCCCCGGGAGATGGATCGGTCGTGGTGGTCCTGTAGAGTGGCCTGAATGGACTATTTCATATGGGGCACGATTAAACAAAAAGTATAAGAAGTGCCAGTTGATACCCTGGAATCTCTAAGAGAAAGAATAACCCAAGCATGTCGAGAATTAACTCCACTTCAATGTTGGTCGTCCACTAACTGCATAATTAGGAGGTCCCCTGCTTGTCTGCAGGCAGCAGGAAGCCATTTCGAACAAAATTTTTTATGTAATTGGATTCTGGACAGGACTCACTTATTTTACGAACTCGAGCTTGATATTGCTAGGGTATCAAATATTATCAAGCGAATAGACCGCCACGCCTGTCCACCTTCCCATTTTATTAAAATTGACTGTTTAGTTTAGATATGGTATTGGCACATTGGTAATATTATAACATTGCTATAATTATGAGATATGCTATCTGCATATTCTAAATGGAATTTATTATTTTGGCTTGAGACGCAATTTTAAATCACATTAATCACATATTAAACAGCTAAGAAATACTTTAGACTAAGAATATATTTTACAGTATACAAATATGAGATATACAGCAAATAAAGTAAAGTTATAAATACAGTAAAAATATGAGACCTACGATCTGCTTATATGATCTCATAGCATACACATACCGGATGGGTATTTTTTTATTTTTAGCCGCATAATCTGTTTTATCTTATATGTAAATATTCAATTGAAGAAATAATTCAGGATTTCTCAAGTAATACGTTCGCTAAAAATGGTGTATACAGTAACGTACCTCAAAAATTGCACACATATAATCAAATCTCATTTGAAAAGAGATTAGAAATCAATTTGTAAATAATGTTTCTAATAATCTGTATTTCCCCCAGCATCTTGACGTCTAGATATAAGTACTTAAAATTAAAATATCAATTACGTTTTGAGGTAAGAAGGTTCATTTTTGTGAAAGATCTTGAAGAACTTGACGAGTAGGAACATTATGCAGATAAGGAGCGATCCGTCTCTGGAACATATCCCATATGTAATCGATGGGATTACGGTCTGGCGACTGTGCTGACCACGGTAGAACGGTAATGTCCCCATTATCAAACCAATATCATACCGTGGCCGCAGTATTATCTTGCGTGTAACGCAAAATAGGGCCTGCAGCAATGACGAATGGAAGGACACGTTCTATATAGATACAGTCAATATATTGATACTGATTCAAAATGCCTTCCAGAAAAATGGGAACGACGGTGGAATTCGGTGGTCTCTCTGGTCGACCAGGTACTCTCCAGACTCAACTCTTCTTGAATCAGGGTAGAGACAAAACCTAGATTTATAGACACAGACCTCCACTCTTGTAAGCTCCAGTGCACATGTTGTTGTGCCTACCTTAATATCAGTCCACGATATCCACGATGTAAGATGGGAACCCTCAATGGACGTCTGGCGCACAAGCCAACATCATGTAGTATATTCCTCAAATTTTGGTCACACTTATATTGTGGTTATTTGCTAAGTTTCTCCTAACACACATCGATCGTATCGAGGTGTTGCACGTTGACGATCTCCATGTCTTTCAGCGACATCACCGAATTGTTCACATCGAAGCCATAATTTCGAAATCACTCTCGGAGAGACGCCAAAGTGACGTGCAACATCAGCTTGCGGAAGACCAGCCTCAATCATATTCGCAGCACTTACCATTTCATCACGTGCTAAATGCCGACGTACCATGACCAACGTTGATCTTAACAATCTTATTTTAGCACCACTTTAAAGTCTATCTTTAAAAAATGAAGCACTTTATCTTTACAATTTGTAGAAATTTACCTAATAAATTGGAGGCGCTGTTCCTTTTGCCTTAATAAATTAGTGCAATTTACTGATTCATTTTCATGGCATATCTTGATTTGCACAAGTTTATGAGTTGATTGGTATGTATTTACAAAACATTGCTTTTGTGGAAAAAAGTGGTAGAATAGTCGTGTTCCTTATATTTTTTTGTGTTTATATTTACATGCCTAGTCAAACA
>CAXKVY010001843.1:0-23198 GCA_964058915.1 Tetropium fuscum | reverse complement strand
GTGACGAAGTCCAATCAGAGGAAAATTCCACAACATAATTCACAAATATTATTGTTTATTTTGTAACTAATATTACTTCATGGGTACAGAAATAAGAATAAATAATTTTATATAACAATATCGATATCTTTCGTTAAACCCACACCGTTCACCTAACTAATCCATTATATAACATAAATGTAATTATATAGGTATTATAGCAGGCGTATTTTTTTAAACAATAATACCTGTTAAGGGAGAAATATATATTTATTATTTCCTAAGTAAAAGAAAATACAATACAATTCAGAAAACAATATATCAGGAGGTTCCGTCTGATCGGGTTACCGTCCAATTATTTTCCTCTCTGTATCGAATTGAATCGAATCGACTGCCGAAGTGATGGTCCGTCGCACTACTTGCTAAGTATGAGTAGGTATTTTGGAGCGACATACAGTGGAGCCGCATCTAGCGCCGGTTGCATCTGTGTCACGGGCGTGTACGGTCAACGTGTATTACCGAGTCCGGTGTATTGCGGGTTGTGGTAATACTGGCGGACGGTTACAGTATATATTTTATAATTCGAAAATTAGAAGTTTTCACTTCTATCGTGTGGTTATAAGCACACACCCAAATTTTTTTCAGCATGGCCAATGTCAAGCTTGACACCAATATCAAGCAATCCAGTAAAATTAATTCATCTAAATCAAGGAGTAAATACGTCTTATAGATCATATTTGTTGACCAGGGTTGACCGGAAAAAAGAAGCCAAAGAAAGAGACAGAAAAATATATTTATATAATATATTGACGTTAGAGAGGAAGTGTACAAAGAAGTGGTTAGACAGTAGATCAAATCTTGAAGATATACCAGAAGAATTAGCAAGTGCCAGTGAAAACGAGACGTTGGCAAAATATAGCTTTAATTTTTAAATAGCATAATGAAAATATAGGTTGATAATGAAAATTTTAAATATAAAAGAATAGTGTCGGTAGGTATAATATTTAGTTTAAAGATAAGGTATATTTCAGATATTCACAGTACTCATTACAACAGTTACTCACAGTAAGCGAGAAAAATTTTACATATTTAATCTTCCTATAAGGCTTATGATATATAATTTACAGGGACGGTAAACGAGCGGTTTAGCGCGCTAGCTTTGCGGCTTGATCACCTAGCAGCGGTGTTCGTTCAAGTCCCGACTAATGCGAAATAAATTTTCAATATTTCAAATTTATATTTCAAATTTTCAATTTAAAATAGTATAATATAATAATATAGTATATATGTATAATAAAGTAACCGCAAGATCTACCTAATGAGGTTTTCCTGCATTAAGTGGTGGTTACAATTTACTAACCTAAGTCGATCCTGGGCGTATATGCGGCCCGCCAAATAATAATGTGCCGCCCGATCTCCCTCGTCTCTAACTTCCGGGTTAACCATTATGATTAGAATGAGGGGTACAGATATTATTATTATTACTATTATTATTATTTGTACCCAAATCAAGCAATGCGTTTTCTTGCTACACGTATAAAATAATCCTTATCAACTTACACTGAAACTCACTAGGGGCAAAAATATTAATTTATATTTATACCGAAATAAAATAAAACAAGTGGTTGTTATTGCAAATGCGAATTCAACGTACTCGTGTAAGATATATAAGTACAGTTTAATAGAGCCATTCGGTTTTTAATTTAGTGCGCCGACAAACATAACCTACCATTTATATGTTTTACCATAAAATTATGTGAATATTTAAACATACTGTGAGGATTTTTAAGACTTTTTATTTGAGTATAATCTCAATTTTACTGCACCATGGCATCAGACAACTTTACAGGTAGACCGTCTCAGTGCCTTATTGTAAATTTATTAAATGCTGAATTATTAACGAACATTTACTGAATTTAGTGTAAGCTTTACGAGCTTCTCAGATTTTTTTATTAATGAAAAGTGTTTGAATATTTAAACTCCGTTATAAACACATGCATTTCTGAAAAAGTATGCTATATACCTACATAATATGTATATTTGAACTACATATCTATATATCTATATATATATATATATATATATATATATATATATATATATATATATATATATATATATATATATATATATATATATATATATATATATATATATATATATATATATATATATGTATATATATATATATATATATATATATATATATATATATATATATATATATATATATATATATATATATATATATATATATATATATATATATATATATATTATGAAATTTTATGTCAAGAGAGATCATTGTTTTATTAAGTTAATGTAATACTTAATACTTAATGTAACTTGATACTTAATTTATAATTTTAATATCCTGTCGTTCATATTCATCTGCGAACTACTATTCTAAAAACTATCATTTGGCTCGTCTATTGCTAAATCCTCTCTTAGACAAAACACAGTTGGTATAATTTAGTTTTAGAGTAGTTTTTTTATTTTTAGATTTTCGTTTATTTTAGTTTTATTTTTAGTTTTTTTATTGTAATAATGAAAATAGGCATTTTGTGCAATGTATGATTTAGTTTAAGTGTGATTTTTTGTTAACGTTCTGACTGTTTTTTAGTTTTTTATTGCCATTTATAACTAAAATAATCATTTTGTGCAATGATTTGTAGCTAAGTCCTCTATGTGTTAACGTTCTGACTGTTTTTTAGTTTTTTATTGCCATTTATAACTAAAATAATCATTTTGTGCAATGATTTGTAGCTAAGACTTGGTATGATTTAGTTTTAGTGTGTTTTTTTTTGTTAGCATTCAGATTGTGTTATTTTTGTTTTTTAGTTTTCTTATTACCATAACCACATGTCATTTTGTATAATGACTTTATAGCTAAGTACTCTGTTAGACAAAACATGTTTGGTATGATTCAGTTTTTGTGTGATTTTTTTGTTAGCTTTCCCATTGTTTTATTTTTGCTTTACAGTTTTTTTATCGCTATAAGCAAATACCCATTTTGTACAATGACTTTATAGCTAAGTACTCTGTTAGACAAAACATATTTGGTATGATTTAATTTTAGTATGATTTTTTAGCTTTGCGTTTGTTTTATTTGTTTTTCAGATTTTTATTGCCATAACTAAAATAATCATTTTGTGCAATGATTTGTAGCTAAGTCATCTATATTAGACTTGGTATGATTTAGTTTTAGTGTGATTTTTTTTGTTAGAATTCAAATGGTTTTATTTTTGTTTTTTAGTTTTCTTATTGCCATAACCAAATGTAATTTTGTGCAATAACTTTATAGCTAAGTCCTCTGTTAGACCAACACGTTTGGTATGATTCAGTTTTAGTATGATTTTTTTGTTACCTTTCTGATTGTTTTATTTTTATTTTATACTATTTTTTATTGCCCTAACCAAAGAGCCATTTTGTGCAATGACTTTATAGCTAAAACCGCTTGTTAGACAAAACATGTTTGGTATGATTTAGTTTTTGTGTGATTTTTTTGTTAGCTTTCCCATTGTTTTATTTTTGCTTTACAGTTTTTTTATCGCCATAAGCAAATACCCATTTTGTACAATGACTTTATAGCTAAGTACTCTGTTAGGCAAAACATATTTGGTATGATTTAATTTTAGTATGATTTTTTTAGCTTTGCGTTTGTTTTATTTTTGTTTTTAGATTTTTATTACCATAACTAAAATAATCATTTTGTGCAATGATTTGTAGCTAAGTCCTCTATATTAGACTTGGTATGATTTAGTTTTAGTGTGATTTTTTTTTTGTTAGAATTCAAATGGTTTTATTTTTGTTTTTTAGTTTTCTTATTGCTCTAACCAAATGTAATTTTGTGCAATAACTTTATAGCTAAGTCCTCTGTTAGACCAACACGTTTGGTATGATTTAGTTTTAGTATGATTTTTTTGTTACCTTTCTGATTGTTTAATTTTTATTTTATACTATTTTTTAATGCCATAACCACTTTATTTTGTGCAATGACTTTATAGCTAAGCCCTCTATTAGACAAAACATGTTTGGTATGATTTTGTTTTAGGGTGATTTTTTTGTTAGCATTCTGATTGTTTTATTTTTGTTTTTCAGTTTTTTCATTGCCATAACCAAAAAAGTAATTTTTTGCCATAGCTTTATAGTTAAAACAAAACGTGTTTGGTATAATTTAATTTTAGTGTGATTTTTTGTGACCTAGCTTTCTGATGTTATTTTGTAGTTATTTTAATGCCAGACCCAGAAGATTTCTTTTTAATTTTATATACCCGTTAGTATAATTTTCAGTATGTCTTTAAAAAGTGGTGTTTAATTTTATTTTTACTACCTGGATAGCAAAATACCCTCAACCAACGGTTTGTGCCCCCAGCGGCATATTCAAAAGTAGGCGCCTATGATTTGTAAGCATTTTAACAAATCTGTATGTGTATTTGTAACACTTATACAAATGAATGTTGCACTACCGCCAAACGAATATGTTGATTATTCCATTAAAACTAAATTAAATTCACATCGTTGTGGACGATTTGCTATCCATATCGAAGCGAATTTCATAAAATGAGAGGTGTACCTTAATCTTGGCGACCGTTACTTAAAGAACAGACTCGTCTTTTCATATGCAGAAAACATGTTCCCTATAAATCATGTTAATTCAGATATTTATTCACCACATAAAGGACGACATGGCGAGAATCCGGCAATAAAAATGAAAGGATTGTAAATAATTTATGGATTTCAGATTCTTCACGGTTAATGAGTTCGATTAAAAAAATCCAATTCCTAGGTTGCACAATAACTAACTTAAATATGATTGCAACAACCGGAGATAAACTGTTGCAACAAATAACAGTAAAAAGTACCAGGTATAGGAATGTATTGATTAATCCTGTAGTTAATTCAAACGATAAATGTCTGCCACATGTTCTGTAAATCATTTTCTTATCATTGTAATTTAATTCGACACAGAGTATCTATACCTACAACGGAACAATTTTTTAATTGCATTCTTTTTTTTATATACTGATTTTATATGATAAAATCAGAATATTTGAGACATGCAGATATCAGTAGTTATTTCGTCCAGGCGGTTATGATCCGGGGTCAGGCTTAGCTACCTAAATCAATACTAGAATAATTTACAAATTTGCAAGAAAAATACTTGTATCAATATTAAAATAAATATTTATTAAATTGTATCGTCTTCTCCATTGTAGTTTATGCAAAGAATCCAACTCACCGAGACATATTATTGTCTTCACTTCTATGAGTTCAACATTTCAATAACCCACAGGTAACTGACAACACAATTAGAATTAATTATATTGCAGCAGGAAACTAAGTCCTGCAAATGGATAGTGAATCACTGAATGTAACGACCACAACTACAATAGGAATGAGTTATGTAGGAACATAATAATTTAGTATTAGATTATTTTAAAGAAAATAGTACCCTTTCAAAAATATGGAAGCAAGATTAAAACAATAGACTGTGTTAATTTCAAGATGGGTTCTTCTGAGATACCCAAATGAAAGCAATTTGGATTTAGTAGTAATACTTACAAGTACCAAAGAAATTATTATGGGTTTAAAAAACGCTCGAACCCACCAGTAGGTACACAATTTTACAAATAAATTTTTAATGTATACAGGGTGTCTCAAGAAATGTAGCGACAGAAAGATGCATTTTTAAAATAGAACGTCAAAATATATTATAATTACATTTTTGGATTTTATGTTCAATTGATGTCCATTGATGTCAAATGTCCATACTTCATGTTCTATGCCAATCTTCAACTTTCCGTGTATGGTATATCATATACAGAGTGGCCCGAATTTCAGGGACCAAACTTTACCGGGTGATAAAACTTTTAAAATAAGAAAAAAAGTTCATATTAATATGGGTCGGTAAATGCATAGTTTTGGAGATAGAGGGTATCCAAGTTTAAAAAAATTTGAACTTTTTAATCATTGACCTTAATTGTAAAGATAGAAATTTGAAAATTGTCAAAAATATTGTTTATTGTTCTTTTTTGGAAAACATTTTGGAAATAAAATTGTTTTGAACCCAGCACGTTCGTTTGATAGCAAATTTGATTTGCACTTCTATGTCACCTGGAATTTTTTGATTTAAAGACAATTTTTTTTGATTTTTGCATTTTTTTAGTCAATATCAACTTTTATAACTTTTATAACAACTTTTACCGCAAATCAACACAAAATTGTCTTCAAGTTATATTCCTGAATTTAATTAATCATTTTGCACTATTCGCATTAACAATGTTAATGTTATATTTATTATTTATTTTCAGTTTATACTTTATTGATTTATTTTGTTTATTATAAAATACATTTATTAGGTTTGTTTTTACTGTTTATTCTCTATAAGGTATGCATGTATGTACTCGAAAACACTATGCAGTTTTTTTAATAAAGGGTTTATATTTTATTATCAGCTCATACCCACCCTATGATGCTTTTTTTTGTTAGTCAAAAAAGTCAAAACACAATTAGTAAAATTTAAATGCTATTATTATCATTCGTTTGAAGCGTTTTAAGTCATTAGCATATTTCGAGGTGTCTCCTCTCCTCTCGCCTTGTCTTGAAGAATTTTAACTCGACTCGACAAAATGCTCTCGAGATGAGACAATATGGCATCGGGACCAGACGAAACGTCTCGTGTCTCGCGGCACCTCTGCACGCAAAAAAAGTGTCGATGTCAGGATTTTGGCACTCCATACCATCATTATTCTGACAGGAATGTTAGTGTAATGAAACTGATTTTCTGACTTATTACTACTATTACTACTATTTTTTTCATAATATGTAATATGTGTAAATAAATTCATAAATCCTATCCTTATCCTAACTAGAAACATTATCCTTATCCCAACCTAATTCGTAACCTAGTTGAGATTATAAGTTCTGGTTGCCTACTTTGTTTTTAATATTAAATACCCGAATCTGCGAAGAGTATTCTATAGACTATTCTATATTCTATACCATATATTCTTGAATATTTATTTTGACAGAAAAATTGTTATCAGTGACCCCAAAATTCCTGAGTCACCGATCTTGATTTGATTCTGACCATAAATGGCAAAAATCTCTTCAAGTCGCCTCTTGAATATTTATTTTGACTAAAAATATTCGTGATATGTGACCCCAAAATTTCCAAGATCGTTTTTGACTTGACTTAGATCCTTAATTTCCAAAATATATACTATCTAGGAACTGCCATTTTGAATATTCGTTTCATTTTGATAAAAAGTACTTGATCTGCCTTGGATAACAGATCGCTTCGGACCATAATAATAATAATTTTCAACTGCGATTTTGAAAATTCATTAGTAACTACTAAACTTCTCATAATTCATTGTAAAAAATAAGAAATTAAGCTCGAAATTAAGTGGATAATAGCAATACACACAAATAGAAAAAAATGTGGTAATGGCAGTGTTTTGAACCGGGTCATTCGGTCGTAGATTCTTACTCGTGGACTTACACGTTTATGTAAATGTGTATTAGTCCATCTATTAATCGATTTTCATGAAATTTTGGTCCTTTATGCTACATGGACATCTTGATGTGGTAGAAACATAATAAAGGTTTCAGAAGTGTATGATATATTATTGACATACATTTTTAATATTTTTTGGGACGCCCCTGTGTGGGCATTTATTATTTGATTTATTGCAAAAACAATGGTGTTCTTCTTTTACCCAAATTAATTTTTCTGCCAAATCTTACGTTGTATAAATATTTCGTTCTTGAGATAGCGTGTTAACAAAACGTTTACTCTCCTACTAAAATTGGCGCTTTTAATCAAATGCAATTTATACCTTTCGACTTTCGCAGCGAAGAGTATAATAAAGTAAATAGTATATATGCTTTAGACAGAGAAGCTGTAGTTTTCAATTTGGAATATAAAAATAATATATACTTGTTTTCCATATGCCGAGTCCATATTGAGTTTAATTGAGTTTCAATTAAAGCACTTCTACGCAAGAATGTCAAGTGACTTCTTGTTATTAACACTTGGAATTAATTATTATTTTAAATTGAGTGGATATAGTTAAGTATATTTATAAATGTCCCCTTGATTTCGTCGATTTTATTAATTTGAAAATAAAAAACCTTTCGTTTTCCGACAAAGGAATTTATTTGCTCTACATCACGAAATGGGTATGCCGATGCATTTTTATATTATAGACTAATAATAATTATAGTTGTGTGTTATGAATATATCATGTAAATTATAATATCCTTATGAAATTTGTTAATTATCATTTTAATATACATATTTAATGATAAATAATATTCAACCTCACCTCAAAGGGTAAAATTATCCGGCAAATGTTAGTAAGATATTTATTAATTTTGCACTTAGGACATAAGTTTTAATAATTATCACTGAATAGAAATGAATATTCAAAAATTTTGTTTTGTTATTAATTGAATGAAATTAAAAAAGTGGTCTCGAGAAATTAAAATAGGGTTAAATCGAAAGAAGGAATTAATTACGTGACTAACTTTAGTCCATAAAATAAGAAGAATAATGTATACAAAAAGTTCTTAAATACCCGGAGAAAACACATTTAAGGTTTAATTCACAAAAAATAAGCAGATCAGTAGTTTAAGAGCAGTGTAAAGATGTCTAATGTTATACCGTCTCTTAGATGGCAGCACTACGTTATTTTCCTTATTTAACAATTCATCACTTGTGAATTTGTGGTTATAATTAATTTTAGTTTGAGAAATGTATACGGTAGTCGTCTTACAGTCGTCTTACAAAATATTATACACTGGGTCAAAATTATCTCCCATAATGTTTCAACTACGGCTACTATTTATAGTAATTAACAGTAATTTGTATTTGTTTAATAGTAATAAATTGTGATTATTAATTGTTGTCTATTACTTGAATATTTTTTCTCCAATAGCTTTTTATTAAAATTCTTAATTTTTTATTATATTGGACTTTCAGATATTTAGTAAAATTTTTGGTAATCTGCTTGGATGCTACAGGCAATGTATGTTTAAGCTCGTTATCGTTTTAATGAAACTATCCCCAAAAACCTCCTCCAACTCGTAAAATAACTTTCAATTAAAATTCGAATAACTGAAAGAGCCAGCTGCTCCCACTCTTCCAGGAGGATTTCTTCAACGTGCTTAATGTTCCGGATTGGCTGGTGGTACTCCAATCACTACTCAAGTGTGTTCCGAACGTGCTCGATTGCATTTAGGTCTGGACTGTGGGCGGGCCAACTAATAATCTCAATATTGTATGCATTGAGGTAATTTCACACTATTCTGGTGTTGTGTGGGCGGTAAAACATCGTCTATATACCTACATGTCGTTATAGACCCCTCACAAATTACTACCAGCTCAGTGCGCCCATTAAAATTTATTTCACCTCAAACCATTATGGATCCTCCAAATGGATCTCTTTCTTCTACAATGCAGCCCAAATAACGTTCACCTGGGCGCCTCCAGACTCGAGCTTTTACATCAACATTAGCGCTACTTGTCGTCTTGTGACCCTCTTGAATTAGATTGATGACCCTAACAATCTGAGTGTCTGTTAAGTACACTCTATGTCTTCTTGGTCTACCAAGCACATCAATACTCATTTTGTTCCTTCAAATTTGACTCGAAACTAAACAAGCAACTGGATATCACATTTTCTTATTGGCGAAAAAAGTTACATTCATTCAGCGCATAAATAAAATGTCACAAAAGAAAGAATTGGTTCCTTTTTCATTTCGATAAGCGTATGTTTCGATGCCGATTTTGCCTGCAAATTATACCTTCATATCGAATACAAATAAAAATGGCATTTTTGCATATTTCGACGCGGATTTCGCCTCCAAAGCGGTCATTATTAGAAAACTGAATAAATAATGCATTTATACCGAAAACATGGCAGACGACCAGTTTTACATATATATTGCAACGCGAGTTGTCATCATCTGGACACTTAAAACATAATTTTCTTTCTATTTATTATTAATATTTTTAGGTGACGTAGAAGATTCCTATTTTTCACTCTGGAATATGTATATTGTTTTTCAATTTCTCTGCTAGTCATATTTAACATGTTAGAATTAATTTTAGAATTAATAGGTAGCGATAAATTGTAAAGTAGTAAATAAACAGACTGATATATTCTAGAAATAATTAATTGGTAGTAACAGATGCATATATGAATTCCTCAATTATTAAGTTGGGGCCAGTATTGTTATAATTAAATCCGCAAATATCCTCAGAATGTTACGTAGCGCAAAAGTATTTCAGTTTTGTTCATTGGAGTTCTTTCAGTTTCAATAAAGCGATGAACATTCGTTGGAAAGAACGTCAAGGGAGCACTCAGAAGTTCTCCATCGACCCACAGTCACCTTGTTTAATCCCAATCCAATCTTTTATCTTGCACACGCTTTCACACTTAACATCGAATAAGAAAGTATTACTCCCTAGAACAAAACTTTTGTTTTTTCTCGAAAATAGAGTGCAGTCTAGTCACGTCCGGTAGCACTTTATAAAATTTATGACGCGAAAAGGCAGATATCGTATTGTTTTAGGTGACGACACACATACAATATATATACATATATATATACACTCCCCGGCACAAAATTCCGTCACCCTAAAATTTTGCCCAATTTTTATGTTTTATAACTTTTTTAATTTTCATCTGATTTTCATAATTTTTTTACCAGTCTGTAGATCAGTTCATTGTGTGTCTTTTTAATTATTGTAATAAGTCATATTTTTCGTCCAGGCAATATTATACAGGGGTAAATCAAAGTGTTGTTTTTTGTCGTAAACTCAAAACACCCTGTGGAAAAATTGAGGCGAATAATTTTGTTTACAAACTGTTTGCTGCCATCTTAGACGTATTGTAAACATTTTGTTTTTTGATTCATCCCATTATCTCATTTCTTCTGCGAGCAGCAAAATTTTAACTGAAGCGCTGATTTCAAGCTTATTTTTATTAACAAAAACATCCACTAGGTATATCACAAAATTAATTAACAAAGACAAATTTTAATAACGTGTATGTCCTCCTCTCGCAGCAATGACAGCTTGCATTCTTCGTGGCATCGAATTAATAAGATTACTTATTCTGTCTTGAGGAATAGCCTGATATTCTTCTGTCAGCGCCAGCCGTAAGTCTTGCAAGGTTAGTGGTTGCACAGGACGGCGACGGAGTGCTCTTTTAAGAACATCCCAAAGATGTTCGATTGGGTTGAGATCCGGGCTACATGCGGGCCAGTCCAATCTTGGAAGTCCAACCTCATCCAGATATTCGCTCACTACCCGTGCAACGTGAGGTCTAGCATTAGCATGCATTAATGTAAATTGGTTCCCAATGAAAGGAGCAAATGGAACAACAATTTCTTGGAGGATTTCCTCAATGTAACGGTGGGCGGTTAGTGCTCCATTTTCAACAAATACAAGGTCAGTACGTGCATCGGTAGAAATACCCGCCCAAACCATGACTGAACCACCGTAATATTGCAGTCGCTCAGATATGGTGCAGTCTGCATATCTTTCATTTTTACGTCTGTATACCCGTTCACGACCATCCGGCGACCTTAAACAAACCCTGGATTCATCTGTGAATAGTACGTTTCCCTACTGTTCTACAGTCCAGTCAGCATGCGCTCTTGCAAATCTCAGTCGGTGTTGTCGATGCCGAGGAAGCAATTTTGGACATACTGCTGGCCTTCGTGAATGCAATCCTGCTTCTAACAATCTTCTACGTATCGTTCTTTCACTTACACTTACTCGACGTACCATTTGCAAGTCATTTTTTAGATACACAGCAGTAGCTCTTCGATCTCTTAAAGAACTCATAATGACAAAGTGATCATCAGCTTGAGTGGTCATTCTCCTTCTGCCAGAGCCTTGCCGCCTAATAAAGTTTCCCGTCTGTAGATACCTATTCCAAACATCACAAACTGTAGTCCGCGCAATTCCCAGAGTACGGGAGACATAACTCTTATTGCGGCCATCCTCTATTAAGGCAACAATTCTATCTACGTCTGCTGTAGTTACCATGATGACACACTAAATTAACTGTACTGTCAAATATTCTGTCACAATAACCGCGTATTTAGCCAACGTCGATGTTTTTTAATTAAAAATGATAAAATTAACAGCGTTTCATTTAAAATTTTGCTGCTCGCAGAAGAAATGAGATAATGGGATGAATCAAAAAACAAAATGTTTACAATACGTCTAAGATGGCAGCAAACGGTTTGTAAACAAAATTATTCGCCTCAATTTTTCCACAGGGTGTTTTGAGTTTACGACAAAAAACAACACTTTGATTTACCCCTGTATAATATTGCCTGGACGAAAGATATGACTAATTACAATAATTAAAAAGACACACAATGAACTGATCTACAGACTGGTAAAAAATTTATGAAAATCAGATGAAAAATAAAAAAGTTATAAAACATCAAAATTGGGCAAAATTTTAGGGTGACGGAATTTTGTGCCGGGGAGTGTATATATATATATATATATATATATATATATATATATATATATATATATATATATATATATATATATATATATATATATATATATATATATATATATATATATATATATATATACATATGTGTGTGTGTGTGTGTATAAAGATTAAAATAAACTTATCACTATTATGTAGAATTCTATGTTCGAACTGTAAACGTTACAAATTATAAATTTTTCTATATTAAGTATTATGTATGAAGACTTGTTGTTATGTGTAAAAAAATGTTGATATTATATTTATTTATGTCTAGAAATAACTAAATAGTACTACAAATAAACCATTATGAAGTTTATAATTAAATTAGAAATAATTTAGCACACATTGCTCGCTCAAATGTCGTACAAGACAGTTTATTATTAAACAGTACATTGTCAAAACTTTTCACAAACCCAAAGTCACACATATCAAAATATAGCTTAAATTCCAACCTTGAATTTAGTACCAGGCATAATATGAGACGTGTGAAATTAAGAGAAATGTTATGTGAATATTAAAAATATATCCCATGTATGAAATTTTTTCCAAATATCAACAACTGTAATATGCATAGGTGACTTTGCATGACTTCAATCAATAACAATATTTACCAAACTTGAAAAAGACATTAAATTTGTTTAATTATATATATAAAAGACAATGATAAAATGTGTTAAATAAGTAAGAATATTGTAAAATTAGCATATAAGAAAGTGTAGTGAAATTAGTGAGGTGAAGAAAATAAACTCAAGAAATTAATTGAGAAATAGCGCATCGCATAGACCTTAGTATTAAAAAAAATGAACAAATCTAGAGACTGGAAGCAGGTGAATGAAAAACCCATTTTGTAATGGACTTGGTTACGATTTTTATATGGCAACGCGTCGTTTTTAGATAAACTTTAATGTATGTTTATATTGGAAAAACAAATTAATAATCAAAATTTTACCCAAGTGGACATATAAATTCCACGTGGTGAAGTAAAATCCAGCACATTCCAGTTCCGAGCAAGTCCAGCAGAAAGAAGCAATCCTGTCATTTCTTCCAGGCAGAAGTAGAAGCAACGATATTTAAAGTAATGCCCCAAGAAGCTTCGATAAAACGATCAAGGTAAGGATTCTTTATACTTTATTTGTGTTGTGTGATGTATGTTTTCCACAGCTTTCACTAGATCTCACTGAGTTTTTAGATACATAGTTATAATTTAATGAACCTCAACTAGATTTTCGATATCAGCTCAACCGTTACATACAGGATGACCGAATGAGCATAGCCAGGATATGAAAGGTAAAAAAGGTATACCTAATATAAAGTAAATCTATAGGTAATATATATATATATATATATATATATATATATATATATATATATATATATATATATATATATATATATATATATATATATATATATATATATACATTGTTATAATTAAATGCCCAATACTATTATAATAACAGTATTAATAATTGTTATATTGCTAACTATTAACTATTATAATGTAATATTAATAATTGCTGCTGTATCATATTTAGTACGATTTTGAAGTTGAGAATTGATCAAGTCCCAGTGAATTATAAAATGACATTAACAGTGAAAATAGGAAATTTATTCAGAACGAGTACACTTCTATCAAGAGGCTGGAATGTTGTTCGCAAAATGAGTTTTTGTAATGGAGAAGCTTGTTACCGGAACCATTTAGGGAACAACTATCGTCGAGTATCCCTTGAATTACACTGATAACATGTAATGGTGGCCACGAGATGCTTCTAAATTCCGCTAAACCAGCTTATTTCCAGCGCGCCCTTAGTTTTCCCCGCCCAGCTTCTCTAATAAAGGCTCATGCAAATGAATGAGCCGAAGTAAAACGCACGAAAAACACAGAGGGGTGTTAACTTCCTCACACCTTCATATGCGATCCAAGCCGTAGGCGAAGGCAACAGCTACGTGATACTTTTACGAAACTTCATATAACCAAAGTTTCTCGAAAACGTAAAAATATTTCACATTGTTATTTACGTTCGATGGTAATGCCATTCCGCATTCATATTTTACCTGGAATGTTTAACATTCGTCCTTGACCTTTGTAAAAATCCTGAAATATATTTCCATCTTTTCAACCAGTAGGTGACAAAATCAAACCGTAATTTTAATTTGTTTATCATTTCACCAATGAACAATGTTTCTTTAAGATTTGCAAGGCAATGGAGGTTTGACTAGTATCACATAGGTAAATTGTGTAGTAATAATTTAAATATATGTAGGTTCATTAACACTTTATTAACAACAATGGCATTACCAAAAACATTTCAGTGTTTTAAGATTTCTATTGATATTTTTATTTCCATTACAATAATTATTGTTTCGCTAATGTAACAGATAAATCTACTTACTTTTTAATTGTTCTACAAGAGTTCCTTATTTAACAAAGGTATATATATATATATATATATATATATATATATATATATATATATATATATATATATATATATATATATATATATATATATATATATATATATATATATATATATATATATATATATATATATATATATATATATATATATATATATACACATATATATATATATATATATATATATATATATATATATATATATATATATATATATATATATATATATATATATATATATATATATATATTGATATAAACGAGAAACTAGAACCTAATTCGGCAATTAAATACAATAAGTACTACAAATTAAAATTAAATTAAATTCAGTAGCCTACAACTAACGAATAGACTATAGTATAAGCGCAAACAAGCACTTGCCTTATAACCAATGAAAAGAAAAAGTGTATCCTTACACGTGCCACACCGAAAGTGAAGTTACACGACAGAAATTGAAAATAACTGTATGAAAGTATTCAAAATTCAAAATTATATTGTGATAATCAAAGTGTAATAGTTTCTAGTGAAATTAAATATCACAAATATTATGAATTGGTCATATTGGTCATAAATATGTGATTGGTCATATCAAAATAACAGAACAAGAAAGAAGTGGGTAACCAGAAAGTTGCATATGTTTTTTAATACGGTACATCCGTACCAACTATCAACAATCACAAGGAGTCTAGTTACGGCGTTCAATGAAGCAACAACCACGCTCGCTACTTTTATAATTTTTATTAGAAAAAAGTAATTGTAAATTTAAATAATAAGTGTTAATTTGTGCTAAGTAAGCAATAATACCAGTGTATATGGTCTAGAAGCAGCAAGATTGCATGAATAAGTGTTTTCATCGTTTTTGCGAGCAAAGAAGGGAAGCGCTTGGTAGCGTCCCAGCCCAGTGGAAGAAAATTTGGAGTCTATATATCAAACAAGAAAAGGAAACTAACTTTCACAATGATTAAAGTGATGGCACAGTAAACAACGACAGCCCAGCAGCAAGTAATAGGCGAAGGAATAAATAAATCCCTAGGCGCTATACCAGAAAGGCAGTCAACATTTCAGAGGCAGTGCAGCTATATCCCGCTAGATGACACTACCACCAGAGCCCAGCAGCAGTGTAGTTCGCGTATAAGTGAAATCGAAAGCAATAAGTTTTGTGAAAGTTCATAAAAGGATTAACATATTTTATAAGGTAATAAACAATTCTAAATTTGCTAATATTAAGAAATATTATGTCAGAGGACTTGGTACCATGTACCTAATTAGATTTAAGTTACGTAGGTTTTTGTCGCATGATAGGATGAGTGAGGTGTTTTACATTGGAGCCATCCCATAGCATGCCACGTGTTGCAGCCGTCCATCGTGTCTACGTTAACATCAGCATTGTCACACATCCATTGGCTAAAAGAATCTTCCAGCACGACTTGCGGTGGGTTTTTAAGGACAGATGCTTGAAACAGCTGAACTTCGAAATATTAACTAGAACACCCAATACTTGATAACACGTACAAACAGAAGATCTCCTGATCTGTACTTCTTATGAAGTGCCGCGCAGTGGAGACAGGAAGGATCACGGTCTCGCCGTATTAATTATTATTTCGTGAGCGATAACAGGTTTCCATTTTTTGTTTGGTCCGAGTAGGTTTTTTTCCCCTTTTGGGGTTGACTCCACAAGCACCTTAAGGGTTTCTGAAACGTCATGATCAACATCCTTTCGTCCACTTTGGGGTAAGTATCAAGGGGATAAATGACCTGGTATCCTCACGGACAATGGTATAGGTGGCTTTCACTATGCGAAGTCGCTCTTCGTTCTCGTCAGCATTCCTGGGTCATGCCAACTCTGAGTTAAAATTTGTAACCTGTATTTCGAAAGCATATTAGTGGCTTATTTTTACAGGTGGGTCTTTTCAATAGGACTATATGTTTCAAAGATATGTGGTGTTGGAAAGTCGCAAAATGTAAGTTTGCACCGAAATGAGTAATCTTCCCGGTTTCTGACTTTAGATTTCGGCTATACCACTGAACCGAATTTGAAATTGTAGATGTTCATTCGACGCAGAATGTAGCCCTCTTTAATATTGAATAGAATGACATTTTATCCCATTTTCGCACCGTTTTCCACAAGCAAAAATTTAAAAAGTGCAAAAATTTTGAGGGTTTTTGGCTCCCAAAAACGGCTCCCGGACTTCCTGGGATGGTGCAAACTCAGATTACACGCATTAAGTGATTTCCAGCTTACTAGAAATTATTATAATTCATCGATAAATTCTAATATGACTGGCCTATTATTGATATCCAGAACACTATTTAACTCTAACATTTTGTTATCTGAGTACCTAATTGACCAGTATTGCGAAAATATTTTACTATGTACTAAAATATTCATATGCTTACACATTATAACATATCTTAACAAAAATATATTATATAAATTAAATAATGTTGTTAAATTAAATCGGATAAAAAAAGAAATATGTATTGTTAATAAACAGAAAAACTAATCTAACGAAAACTCTATGGAGCTATTACCATTTTCACGGAACATGACCTGTAGATGCAATCTACGCTACACTCGAAATGTTGTTATGCTGTTTATCCGCGCCTTTTATAAAATGCCTTGCTCCTGCAACAGAATTCGTTATCACTTCTCTTGTTTCTATTGGTCGTCTGTTATGAAATGCAGTGTCGTACATAACATACTGAGCAGATAATATTTTATTCTGATAACGTCCTCGATTTCCTAGATATTTATGAATAAAGTTTGCCAATTATGAACTTTACTCACATAATAAAATGTACATTTAATTTCATTTGACAATTTAATTACATATATATGCAATATACATACTTAAGGTGCCTTCTTCCTTTACAAGTAGATAAAGTAAAAGGGAGATAAAGTAACTTGATAATGCCATAAAATATTATGTTTGTAGTAAAACTAATGGTATATTTTATAATAACAATTTATGTAAAAAATATTCTTCTCAACTCTTCTTCAACATAAGAAGCCTATTCATAACTAAATTCAACAAAAGTGACAAATACGATTTGATGATTAATATTTTGACTGACATACATGCATATCAATTTTGTCTAGGTTATGCCTGGTTTTATTATACAAAAAACTTGTGTTCTGCAGCTCTTCAACTCCTATACACAAACTGCCACTGGACGAATGTAATATTTAATGGTCCAGCAGGTCTGGTTAATCATGAATAAGATTTAAAAAATCTATGACCTAGAAGCATATTGTGGATATTATTATTCGTATTCCTCTAAGGAAAGTTGACATTCATAGATGCATTTCTCGGGGGCTTGTTCTAGGCCCCTTGTTATTTTTACTATTTATTAGCAACAAAAGTTGAAGATGGACGATTAACAAAAACCAATTCTCCCTTAAATTTAAAATGGCGGTGGATGCAATAGCCGTATCTGGTCGCCACTCCGAATTTAGATTACCAATGACCCAATGGTTACCACAAGAAAATATCTGATCGAAATATCGAGTTTTTTAAGGTTATTATATACAAAATATTCTATATATTCTGCGTTTATTTAAAAGTGCAGAATGTTCAGGTAAATGCCTTTGTTAATAAAAAAATATACCTATAAACCTCTTCACAAATATATCAATATTTGTCATTATTAAACTTAGAATTTTCTTGATAGACTATTTTAAATTAAAAGAACTGGAGTTTGCAAAAAATAACGCTTCGATTACGTAAAGGAAGAAAGTCTCGTTTATAAAGTTGTAAATTTATCGGAACATTTTATTTGATTCTACTAGATCATTGTTTATAAATTTTACATTTCGTGTTTATTTTCCCGTTATTTAAGACAAGTTCCATGCTTAACATCAATGATTTTTTTATTTTACTCCCAGCTAACGATGTGACAAAAACATATGTGTTTATTAAACTGTCATAAAACTGCTGTTATGTTCATAATATTGAAAGTATTAAATCGTTCATTAGAGAATTATATTAGAGATACACAAAATAAAAAAACAAAGATTAGTTGAAATGTATATTTCACATTACTTTTGAAGAAGTAATTTATGCTACACGAATGATCAAACATATAAACATTAGGTATAGTGAGGTAACTAAGTACCTAATGCGTAATTAGTTATTGTTTGGAAAATCTCGACTACACTTTTCTGAGAATTATGCTGTGTAATACCTAATACCTATCTAATATTATGCATTTCATTTACCAGCTTACATTAAATTATCTGATACAGAGGTTTCCAACGGGGACCGTCTCCCAGTGGGCGCTGAAGCCTTCGTCGTGTTCCTAGAGGCAAATGGAAGCCAAAAATAACTTTTCATGAAAATATCTTTAATCTATAAAATTTGTATTTTAATATTATAGCATAAGTAAACATCTAGTCTCAAAATCACGGAAATAAATTCAGGTGGGCCGAATATAAATATGGGTTAAAAAAAATAATAAAAGTAACCTACAAATTTTCGAAAAATGATTTCGTTAGGAAAAAACCTGATCTCGGGGTTGTTATCAGATTAATTTGCCATGCCAAGAAGGAATCTAATATAAAAAATAGTTTGATAGTAAAATTTTTAACAGCTTAGGAAATTTTTTTAAAATTTTTTCCACCAATACGAAAAGTACACACTGATCGTCAAATGCGTCATTAGCAAGTAAAGGGGGAGATACTATACATAACGCCAACCAGCTACGCGCCTGATTGGTCAGAACGTAATATCATCATATCTAAATTATTTATCGGCACAAAAATCTATCTCAAGCATATTCACAATAGACAAGCTCCAATAATAATTAGAGAATAGCATTAATAAACTATGTCTAGATTACAAGATTAATGCGAAAGCATCAATGTAAATATGGGTTTCGAGAGTTTATATTCTAGAAGCAAAGTGCAATGTAGAGATGACGCCGAACAGATACATCGAAATTACACAACAAAGAGTGAATCATATTATATTGTAGTTATAGAATTCAAAATTAGATTAAGTCAAGTTCAAATTGTAAGGGATTTATGTAAAATTAAATAAATGAAATAATTGGCATCAATCTGATTGGTCAGATTAGCAGAGAAATTGAGAGAGATTAGCAGAGCAAGTGAGAAGTATAGAAGCTTGGTAGCGTCCCCAACCGCAGAAGAATTTGGTGATAAATATAAAAGAAAAGGAAACAATTTTCCAAGAAGTCTCAAGATAAAAGAGTATATAAGTGCAGAAGCCGAAATTAAAAGTTTAAGGTGAAGATATCACATAATTAAAGTTTCAGCGATCATCGCAGCATTCCAGAGTTAGTACGGCGACATCCGCTAGATGACACCACCAGAGCCCAGCAGCATCCGTTAGTTCGTGATCAAACCAGTGTCGTCGAGAATAGTGATAAGTTTTTGGGCATCGTAATTAAAAAGCGATTAACATAAATTTCTAAGGTAACAACCATTTCAAACTTTGCTTGTTTTTTAAGATACATTGTGACAGAGGACGTGGTCCCATGTATTAGAAATAAGTTACGTATGTTTGCGTAGGGTAATAATAAGGTTTTAGAGTGTCCTGTAAGCTTATCAGACATTTCTTCGCTATACTATTTCATTACATTATCTCATTTTATACAAGTCTATAATAATAACGTACAAGCACGAATTATAACGAGCATTTTCATAAATTCATAATATTACAATTATCAACCAACGTGGGATATTAAACGTGTTTCATATATTCATATCGTAACAATTATCATACCCATTAGGGCATCCAATCTAATATCATAACAAATTGTCCACCAAACATGTGCTATTAACATATCAGAACTTTACAATATATTTTACATTTTACAATATATATATATATATATATATATATATATATATATATATATATATATATATATATATATATATATATATATATATATATATATATATATATATATATATATATATCAATTTGAATTTACCTTCTTAATTTGATGTGATGCTTTCTAATGGTAATAAATCTTAGGAGGCTAATTAAAAATCTACTGTGAAATTCACAAAATTGAGAATACCTTCATTTAAAATAGACGACTATTCCTTTCCGTTCAATTAAAACCAGACCGTGGGAGCAGAACAAATAATTTATCGTGGTCGTAAAAGTTATTTTAAAAGCTGCTATAATAATATAACTCGATGACATAAATTAAATTCTGAAAAACCGAAAATAAATCAAACAGTTTTAAAATGCAAAATTGCTGTTCGGTATATTTAACTGCATATCTTCATTAACACGAGATGTTGTTGAAAGAAAATATTTGTAACATAGTTCCATATAACAATCTAAAATAACTGTATCGTTAGTTTAATGCATTTATTTTGAATGTTCAAATGTCAGAATTTTTTTTGTGGCATTATATTGTGTACACAACATCCCCAGCTGTCTAGATGTTGTATGTAATATAAGAAATTGCTATAAATAATAAATAATACTTTATTAGGTATTAACACCCTATATATGGTATTTTTGGCAAATCGTTATCAATATATTGTATAGGATATTTAGCAAATCATTATATTGTAAGGTGAGGATTTTACTATTGCTGTGTACAATTCATTATGACACACCCTGTATAGGTACGGTATACATGTCCTCGACCTACAAAAAATTTGTTAAATTTCTTGGCACTTTCTTCGAAGAATAATAAATTGAATGAATAAAAAGCGGAAGTGGATTGTTGATTGTTTGCAAGACTTATTATAGCTCTAGGGAACAACGAATTGTGTCTATATCCGTCTTCATAACAAAACAAGTTTTGTGTAAAATGTGTAAAATGTCTTACCTTGTGTAAAAAAAATGTGAGACATTTATTAAAACAAATTTACCGTAATATAGAACATAGAAGCAAGAACGAAAAGATTCCTAGCGATCTCAGAAGTCTATAAGGTCACGATCGCAATTTTCTGGAATGTGTATTGGAGAATTCCGATATCGCCAAATATGGTACGTGATGCGAAGACAACAATTCTTTAGGGTAATGTAAGATTATAGTATAGAAAATTGCATATTATATATGTTTTTCTACTGCCGATATTATGGTATTAAGTATTGATATAAATTAAAGAGGTACATAAACGTGTAGATATATTTTTATGGCAGGTTTGTAATGGCATTATTAAAACTCTATTTGTGATCAATTATTAGCAAGCCAATAGGTATTAAATAATAATGACAGTAATACTTTCTATTCATCGGGCACATAAAACACAGTGCGTTTTGAACCGATAATACAGTTAGGTACAGTTCATTTCATAAATACAATAATGATTGGTTGAATTGGTAATAATCAGAATCACTAATATGCATAGCTGTTTAAAAAATGATTTAAATTAGCAAACAACTGCAACATAATCCGTCGCCTAAGTGCAATTTCCAAGCATGATGGCAAAAATACCAAAGTCGACGACAGTGTAATTGAAATTACTTATACAAAGCCGTAGCTGCGACATATATTATAAATTAGGATAGCTAGTAAACATCTGGCGGATATTTCTGTAAGTAAGTCGTTCGATCTCTAGTCTTAATGAAATCAGTTGAGTTGAGTCGCGTGGCTTAATTTTCTAACCCTCAACAATTAATCATGAAATGAATTGTTGAGGTTGAAGTTCTAGGATACTAATTTACTTTTAAAGTTTAAGTTACTGCGTGTAAATAGTTACAAACATATAAACCAACATCCTATTGTCATGTAGTTGTTACGAAAGTCTTATTTTCCAGCCTGAAATATGAAGGTGTAAATAACTCTCTAATATACAGTATATAATCAAGGTTCTTTGTATGAGAAATTTTGCTTGCTGTATTGTACCATCAAGCGATGATCACAAATGGTAAAATATTCTAATAACCTGCGCCAGGAAGGATGGAAGAATTGTAATAACAGGAACCTACGTAATCTTAGCTCCATTCGAGCTTTTTGCTTTTATCTTCGAGGAATATAATTCCGCTGGAAAATTCGGTTCACGAATAGAACTGGACTATAGGGAAATAAGCTCCGTCTTATATGCGAATGTTAAAAGATGCAAAATAATACACAGGAAGTGAGGAATCTGCATGCCTTAAAATTCATGAATTTATATAATTTGAATTCTTATCTGCACGTTTTACGATATTTTATGAATGCAGTGAACTAACTACAAGCCGTTACGGCAGCGTTTCGCAATGTAATCGATTCAAAGTCGTATTATATTTAATTTACTGGCTTAATATTGATTAAAACTAACGTAACTA
>CAXKVY010001842.1:0-12953 GCA_964058915.1 Tetropium fuscum | reverse complement strand
ACGCATCACATGAACCTGCTCCTGGTTATCAGGAAGCTCCATCAATGACAGAAGAAGTTCTTTTAGCCAACGAGATTGAAGCACTTAAGGACCAAACAGCTAATTTAAAAGCAGCTATCAATGCCCTACATGAAGAAACTGAGAAAAAAGAAATGGCTATTGCTAAGTTAGCTAGGGAGAAGGAGAAATTAAATTTAGAACTATTGAAACAGAAAAGGTGCAACCATACCTTAGCTCAACAACTAGAGGATGAGAGAATATTTTACTACAGGGAAAAAGAAATTTATTGTCAGGAAATGAACGAATGTAAAAAAATTAAGAGAATGATGAGTCATTGCTCAATTACCGGGGAAGAAAGAACCTTAGCTGAATATAAAAGTGAAATTTTGAAAATGAAGCAAACCCTTAATCAAACGTTAGAAGCTAATTACAATCTAAGCATAAAGTTTTTGCGGATGAAAAATACTAAAACTTGTTTGAGGACACAACTAAAAACAATGAAATTAGAGCATGAAAAGGTATAGAAGTAAATATAGAGCGTTATATTTTTCATACTAAATAATATTTATTAGTAATAATTATATTTTTAAATATTATATATTAAGCAATTACCTATATTCTCTGCTTTGTACTACTCTGCTTTCTCTGCTGAAGTACTTATATAGGGTGAGTTAAAAGTATGGAACTAATTCGATAAAAAAAATTTCCGTTGGCTTGTGACAAAAATGCTCGAACATCAGGTCAATTTTATTTTATAACGACGCACATATAATTTTTACATCTAACGTAATTTTTCCCGCCATATTTGTAAGAGCTTTAACGTCACAATAATTTTTTTTATGGAAACCTGTATTGTTTTTTTCCTACTAGCGTGCGGTAAAGTGCACTTTACCTCCACCGAAAATGGGCAGGTACTTTACCGCACATCGTGCGGTGAAAATATAATGCCTGTAGGATAAGTTAGGTACTTCTTCTTATGCCTGTAGGAAGAAGTTACCGCACGTGTGCGGTAAAATATAGATTAACATATTTTTGAAAAACATTTATAATAAATTGAAAAATATATTTTTTTAAATTTTCTTGAATATATTTTTATATTATAGTATATCTTATATTTATATTTTTAAGTAATCCAATTTATTATGAACAGCGACTTTTATATATATTATATATTAAGAATTTTGTAATGCGCAAACAGATAATTTGTTTTTAGCTGGAACATGACTATAAATCCAAAATAGAAAATTTATCCGCTGAACTGAATGATTTGATTAATGAAAAATTGCCAACACCAATGTCCCCAAGTAATAAAAAACATCTGCAGGTGATTTTTAGTTTATATTATAACAGTAAACTAACGTTCACGTGTTTTGTGTTCTAATTAGGCAATCCAACGACCTGGCAATCTGACGCGGTAGCACAGTATTCACAATGTAAACATTGTGTATACTGTGCTAAGTATGCTAAAGTATACTTTGTCGGTAGGCAGTTGAATCATAGAAAAAGGATACAGGAAGTTTTCTGTGAGTTGAATGTTGAATGCATAGAAATCAGCCCAGCCTTGACGCCGTGGATCACCGCAGCGCCGTATTGAATTCCTTTGCCATCCGCGCCATGATTTTGTCACATGGTTTGGATTGCCTAATTCGTTTATTAATGCCTAAAATTTTACTTAACTTATATATTATATACCTACTTCTGTAATTTTAGCTAGTTAAACAGAATAGTTGCTTGGTTTATGAAAATCTTTGTCTACAATTAGAAGTAGACAATTTAAATCTGAAATTTGAAAAACTAAAATTAGAAAGGACAAAAAGTGAAACTAACGAGAGGCTGAAGTATATCCATCATACTAAATCGGAAAGACCTGAAGAAATAAAACATCATAGGAGAACAGTAAATAAGGATCCCAGAAGAGTTCAAATAATACAAGATGAGGCACCGGAGAAATTAGAACGGGATCCCAAACCTAGTTGTAGTGGAAACCGGTCGTCAAAAGCGGAGAAAATTGTCAAAATATTTGAGAGAAAGGAATTGCCTGGTGTACCTGATATAAAAATAATAAATGAAAAGGAAACACGGACAAAAGTAAATAAGCAGAAACATCAATCCCAATTCAATGTTCGCAAAGAATCAGATGATAATAATAAACCGACTTCAAAACATCCCGAGAAGAATGATGAAAATCCAGATGATATACCGGATCATCAAATCGAAATAGACGAAAAGTCTAGAGAGAAGTTTTTGAATATAAAGAGTTCAAAGTTGAGGCTTTTTCAAGTTTCTGACATGCTCTCAGTGACCTGCTCTAGCGAAGAAGTAAATTTAACACCAATTCTAGTTAGAAGTCGATCGTCTCCTGATATTTTATCTGGTACATTATTTCATAAACCCAGTGTCAAGTGAACACATACATATTTAATTTGATAATACTTTTAATTTTTGTTTTAAGTTTCAATAAAAAAAACATGGGTATAGTGTGAGTTTCTCCATAAATTTGTTCCATAATATATATATATGTATATATATATATATATATATATATATATATATATATATATATATATATATATATATATATATATATATATATATATATATATATATATATATATATCTATATATATATATATATATGTATATATATATATATATATATATATATATATATATATATATATATATATATATATATATATATATATATATATATATATATATATATATATATATATATATATATATATATATATATATATATATATATATATATATATATATATATATATATATATATATATATATATATATATATATATATATATATATATATATATATATATATATATATATATATATATATATATATATATATATATATATATATATATATATATATATATATATATATATATATATATATATATATATATATATATATATATATATATATATATATATATATATATATATATATATATATATATATATATATATATATATATATATATATATATATATATATATATATATATATATATATATATATATATATATATATATATATATATATATATATATATATATATATATATATATATATATATATATATATATATATATATATATGTATATATATATATATATATATATATATATATATATATATATATATGTATACCTATATATATATATATATATATATATATATATATATATATATATATATATATATATATATATATATATATATATATATATATATATATATATATATATATATATATATATATATATTACTATAAGTAAGTGGCGCCCGTATATCTTCATTATCTGTATATGCCTTCTGGCACCGCGTATATATATATAGAGAACAATTTTAAAAAGCAAAATTATATTTAGCAAAATGAGGAAAACATTTTCTAATTTCTAGTTTTTGTTGGAAATAATACACTAGGTATCGACATTTCCGTGATGGAAATTTTACGTCGGAATCATTTTCCAAATGATTCCGACGCAGGCGGGTGACCCTGTGACAAAAGTATTAGTGTTTTAGGGCAAGGGAATATAATTGTGTCGGTTATCTCAGAGAGAAAAAAGCAAAAGCTGTGAGATTCGAACTCGAAAATTACAATACACACAGCATCATAGGCTTGACTGCTAGGCTAATCGCTGTGGTAAACCTGTGATCTGTGATGAACTAAATATATAAATTGTAAGATTTAACCACACATGGGCAGTAATCTCCATAAGAGGTAGGAATAGATCGTTGGATTGCCACACCGAAGTGCTGTCTTGTTGGGAAACAAACGTGTAATTTTCCGTGTCTTTCGTTTTGTGGTTTCGGACGTTGTTTGTGGTCAACGATTATAGACTAACTCTATTATCGTTGGTTTGTGATTTCGGTGCTCTGTCACTGCCACATGTTTTCAGACACAGCACATATGTGCTCTGTGTTTTGGACAATGGACAGTTCTATTGTCTTTGTCTATGATGGACAGTAAATTTGACGTTTGACGTGTGGAAGAAAAGAAAGTGGTTTTCTGTTTTCTCTCAATTAAAAAGCATTTTAGTGCATTTATCTTCTTAACAAGAACTCTATTATGTTGATAGTTGTATGTTACAAATAGCAAAATGGTTGGTAAAATAGAATTGCAAGAGTGTCTTCGAGATTCTCCAAAATTTAGGCAAGTATATGTACCTATTTGTATATTTATTTATTTGCATTATTTTATTTTACAAACATTCATTAAATTTATTTGTATGTTCATAAATTACCATTTTATGATTTAATTTCCAGGAGCATACTGGAAGAAGAGGAAGCAAGTATAGATCAACTTGAAAATAAACTTGAAAAAATTTTAAAAGTTTGTGGATCAATGGTAGATTCAGGAAAAACATATGTTGGTCAACAAAGGTTTGTTAATAATTTTAAATATTTTAATTTGCCTAATTACCGTTTCTTTTTATTGTTAATTATGTATGAAACATACATGATACATGATTGTATCATTGCCTCACATGATTCGATACTGTACATTTGATATGTGGTCACGTCCGTTGTCATCATTGTATACTTAAATAATTTAAACTGAATATATAAGGGGATTATTATCATATTTAATTTTGTAGAATGTGGAGTACTTAGTTCGAGACCTAATTCATAATTTTTTTTAGTCAATCAAATGCATAGTGTTTTTCTGTTTAAACCTACCCAGAGACATTTTAATAAAATGTCTCTGTACCTATCTCTTCAATGGAAAGATAAATTACTTAAATCCAACAATTACCTCCTTTTTTTGGAAATGACTAATAATTATTATTGTTCTCTTATAAATCAAATATACCTAACAAGGTTAAACTTGAACCCACTATTATTTCAGCAGGTTACAGTGAGTCATTTTTGATTCATAATATTAATCCTCTACCTGTACGATACCTACAGGTTTGTATAAATTTATCTTAAAGGTAATAATTGATAATGCAAACTGTAGATTTTGATATGTAAGTACTTATATATAATAAAGATTTATTGATGGTGAAGCATTATGTTAAATTGTAATGAGGAATGTGTTTAGATACCTCCGTATTTAGGTATATGGAATGTGTTTATAGATCAATATTATTTGCTCTATAAACAGTTTTGCAAAGTAAATATTTTGGGTTGCCATGTATTAATATTAATTTGCTAAGTAGTTTGGAATGGAAATCTTTTTTAAAAATTATAATACCTAGTTTTGTCATAATCGTTATTGTTATATTTTCAATTAGATTTTTATTGTTTTTTTTAATAAATTAATTTTGCAAGATAAGATCGGATAAATTTGTATCTACAAGAAAGTAATATTATATGAAATAATAAAATTGTGTGCATTCATCATTATTGTGGGTAATTTAATTAAGGTTAATCCAATTAATCCACCTAGTTATAAATAACTAGAAATATATAATATTATTTATAATTATAATTTGTATTATATAATTATAATTAAGAGAAATTGTAATTATCCATTTGGTTTTTACAGTCATTTGAGTAAGTCATCTTTCTGGTGGTAATAGTATATTTTCAGGTCTACTAATTAGATCTTATGCTCCTATCAAGATAATATAAATAGATAATAATAATATAGCCAAGGAGCTGTAATGCTAAAAATTCTGAGATGTTGGGAACGTCCGTCGGCTTGATAAATGGTGCCGAAGGTCACCCGAACCACTTGATACCCTTAGTTTAGCTATTGGTTGTGATCTGTAGAATTTATGACCCTGAGAGATGACCTTTTAGTCAGAAAAGTCGAAATGTGAAACCTGTCCGTCGACAAAAAAGTACATTCTAGAACTAATCAGAAACCCAGTGTTATTTTTTTTTTGCATTCGGTCCACGAGGTCCAAAATTATGGGCAAATAACCGATTTTTATAAATTTTTTCTGTCCGGGGTGTGAAGACCCTTCAAAACATTTAACAACCTGTTTTTCCAGATGGAAAAAGTACCAAAATCCAATCGACAGTAAAATTCCAAAATTGCTAATTGGACCCATAAACATCTGTAAAAAACAATCGACAGACAATTTCATTCCTTACACAATTTTTGGCCACCCACCAAAAATTTCCAAAATGTGCCAATTTATCAAAAAGCGGAATAAAGTGTCTATTTATAGACAGTGTTCTTTGTGCTGGTGGTGATGTGGACCGGAAACCAGGAAAGCATCTCTGAGTTTTTAGCATTTTAGCATTACAACTCCTTGGCTATTATCATGAATGCTTCCTGGGTGCAAAAACAGCCAGACAAAATACATAATATGCCTTAAAAATTAACTGCCTTAAAAATTAATTATCAAGAACTTAATAACTATTGAAGTAATTTAAATATAATCACCTAAAACTAAAAGTAGGTACGTAAAGTGCATACGATCTAAATTGAAATTGCATAAAAAGTAAAAAGTCGGAAAAACAAAAAAGCGGCCGCCCATACAATGCATACTGTCTGCATCGCGGCCGCCCATGCATACTGTTTACTTTTTTTTGCGATTTCAATGTAGATACTATGCACTTTACTTACTTACCTATTAAATAATAGATAATTCACTCGAACATATTAATAACATTGTTACTCATATCAATATTGCTGATAACAATAATATGAAGTAGTAAATAGATGAACGATAAATAAATAATATTTAAATGGATAACTATAATAAATGGTTGGTGGTAACAAATTAAAAGAATACTTCTCATGTATTCATCATCTTATGTCTTATGAAATCATCTTATGTATTCTTTGGATTATATTATGTAACATCTACATTAAAAAAAAGTATGTTGAGGTAACTGTCTATGTATTGTATATGTCGAGTTGAGGGTAGTATAAAAACGAGACAGGTTGGGGTCTCCAAATGTGCAATATATCCTGTCCTCGTATCATTGGTTTTACAGTGTTATAACATATTTTTTCAGCTTGTTTGCCAACAGTTTATGGGACCTCAGCATTCACTACAAAGAGGATTCAACTGTACTCTCTTCCCTGAATAAACTAATCCATAGTTTGCAGGAAATGAATAAGTTCCATACAATTCTATTGGATCAAGCATCTCGAACTATTTTGAAGAATCTCACATCATTTATAAAAAAGTAAGTTAATGTGGTTAATTAACTGCATTGATTGAAATAAATGATAATTAATTCTTAATTCAATCAATTATCAGCTTGTGTATTACTTCCAGGAACATAATAATATCTCAGATTTAGGAAATTGTTATATTTCCTACAACTATTAACAAAAAAACGTGTCATTTATAATGCCAAAATATATAATTTTTTTACTGCCAGTAAAAATATTAAAAATACTTAACAAAACTAAAAATTTAATTGTAAAACTTGCCGAGCCATTTTGCATTTAAACTTGGAATATCTTCAATTTTATTCACTCCAATATGTTGATTTACACAGTTTCCTTTTACGTATTTTATAAACATTCCATTACTTGAAGTATGGACTGTTTGTAATTTTTGTACCTTTGGTATATATTGATATATTTGGAATTAGAAACAATAAAATAGGGGCGTGCGGTGAAATTTTAAGGGAAGCAATTTTTAAAAACTTACCTATTTCTCACCTACCTGTCTTTTTACAGCTTTATGCAAATTGTTTAAATCGGTAAAAACAGTTTTACTCCAGAGACCTATTTCATATTCAAAAAGTAAACATGGCCAACAAAATATTTTACTAAAATTTACACACCCTGTTAACCATGTAAATTGTCGTAATGTTTTTCCGGATAAATATGCCTAATACAGTTTTTCATTTTTGTGGTTACATTTTTCATGGGTGCTTTTACCCTTCCTTTAGTAATTAAATGTAGCTTATATGCGAAGTTTAATGCTGAATATCCGTTTATTAATAAGGCACACACTACACATTCAAGTTGACGGTACTTGCATGTCCATATTCATATTATTGTCTTCCATCTCGACACGACACAGTCCGACTGACGTATCACACAGGGATATCCGTTGAAATTTAGACTTAAAAACAAAGAACCTACTTCAAAGATATATTCCGCGCCTACATAAAGCACGCGACTGGCCAGCCAGCGCATGAGAGCCGAATTTGTTATGGGTTAGGAGAAGTTCTGCTTCCATGGTCTGCACGCCCCTGCGATAAACGTTCGTTCGGAATACGTCTTTGTATCTGAAATTTTTACAGCCAATATACATCCTGCATCTTTAATGTTAATACTACTACTAGAATACTACTACTACTACTAATACTAATAATACTAGAAATAATAAAATTGCTTGAATAATTTTCTAATAATACAGATATATATGTCTTTAATCTCTGTTAATTATATTTTAATTATATTATAGTTTCATTGTATATATGTGTCTTTAATAAATCTCTCCATTTTCCAATTTAAATGAAATCTGCAATACTAGTTGATGCAAAAAACACGAAAATATAAACCTGATCTGATCGATAACTTTCAGTATTTCTCATTTCCATAGTAACAAAAGAAATGGACAACCTGATATGACGAATATTATTTAAATTTTTTAATAATGCTGTTAATTTTGTCCTGAATACAGTTGTACAAAAAATGTTAAAAATGTTTGTATTTGTATGCTTAATGGGACATTCAAATGTTTTTTTGTTGACATTTGAATGAAAAGTTCACTCATGTGCCATTAAAAAAACCCACTTATTTCACACAATACAAAAATAACTATTTTTAAGACCGGCTTCCTTATAAACCTGAATTTTAATAACATTGCAATAATAATGCAATGCAATATGTTTCAACAATATTTAAGACAAAAGGTATATATTTTTTTCTTCATCGCATGTTTTTGTTTCAGTGACATAAAGCAAGTTCGTGACTATAAACAGCATTTTGAGAAAATATCTTCTGAATATGATAACGTGCTCGTGCGAAATTCTCACACTCCGCGAAGTAAATCACAGGAAGTTGAGGAGGTGCAAAATATTTTGGTTGCCGTTCGATCATGCTTTAGCCATCAGACTTTGGACTATGTTAACAGTATTAGTGTCTTGCAAACAAAAAAGAGGCACGAAATTTTAAGTACGGTAAGTTTTTCAAATACATTTCACAACACAGTACGCAGTATGTAGGTCTGATTCAAAAATTAATGTCCTTAATTATAACCTTAAAAATAAAAAATCTGGCTTTGTATATCAAGTATCTACGGTGGCTTGTATATGGTGAGGTTTTGTAATTTTTATTTTAACCACAGACTACCTACCAATTTTTTATAAAGTCCTTCTGTGCCTAGTAATCTAAATTGAATCTATTGATATTTATTATGTAATAACTGAAATATAAATATTTGTATAATTGTTAAGTAATGAAGTATTTTAAAGAGTAAAGAATTTTAGATCATAAATTAATTTTAATTGTAAGAATCTTAAAATATTTAATGTATTTACACTATTTACTGAGAATTAAATATTGGTTGCAGTACAAACAAACTTAATATTGATTTTGCAGTTGACTCACCAAATCCTTCAGATGTGTTAATATTATGTATGAAATATATGTCTATGTCCTAAACTATCCATGTAGAGGCATAATATTTCTGATATCTAATCTAATCTGGTAAATACACATTTTTGGTTATTGAGTCATTTATGGACCTCTTCTTTTTTTTACTGTGTAATATTACTCTTTTCTATTTATAATAATCCAGCTACCTGTCTACCTGTTCCTGATTTGTTTCTATTTCATGTATTTTTCAGCTTTTGTCATACATGCATGCATGTACTACATATTACCATCAGGGATCAGATCTCTGTGCTGATTTGGAACCATTTTTCAAAACCTTAGCTGATGAGGTAAGTTTTTTTTTGATTAAATATTCACCGATTATAAATAAAAGAATTACAGTATTGTTCCCTTATGGACTAGTTATGGTAATATTTCAGATGAGACTTATAACGTTGGCATTAGATACATCGTTAGAATAGGACTTTGATTTTTTTTGTAACTGCGATTTAATGAGTAGGTTATTTTGTATATCTGTAATAAATATAAAATTAAATACATAAAACCATAAAATTTTTATTTGTGAAATAAAGTACTCATATAATGGACCATATGTGCGACTGATAACTGAATATTTTATTAGATTTGTATTTTTGGCCAACCTTTTTTTTGTTACCTAGAAATTGTCATAATAATTAGATGCTATCGTATTTGGTTTATATCACAGACATAAAGGGTCAAACATGCAAAAAATTGTTTTGGTTAAAATTACCACCACACGACAGATAATGTAAAAAAAGTCTCGCAACTACTGATCTCGGGTTAAAGAAATGCAATCACATTTTCAAGTAGTTGTTAAAATAGATACTTAGAAATAACTATACCAACTGATATAGATAATTGATACGTGGAGATTTCCTGCTTGTGCATAAGCATTTTAATAGTTTTGCATAAATGCAGAAGCATTTTAATTTTTTATTAACTTATATCAATCAGTGTTGATAAATTCTCTTGTCAAAATTGATGTCAATTCTACTGTTGCCAAATTCTACTATCGCCAAATTTACCGATTCAAATGTTCTAATCGGTTTGGAATCAGTTCATTCTGTGGTGACTCTCCGGTGTTCTGTGCTTTCTGGTCCCACAGGGACCGTAGGTTATTGTAGACAGGTTTGCTCATTTATAGGTTGCCACAGTAATATGCGATACTAGAGACCCTTCAATGAGAGTCTGGCCAAGGCAGCCATTTTATATCACAATTCGTGGCGCCAAATTTAAAAAGTTTAGAAATGATTTTACTGCAAACAATCGCACCAATACACGTGGAAATGCTATAAAATAAAAGGTTTAAAAAATGAGTAGTACTGCTTCTATTAACTTAGCAGTAAAATATGTCTTTTCATGAATAATAAGAATGGGACGAAAACTCTACAATAATTATTATCAAACAATTTATTAATCAGAACAAAATACAAGAATAAAAAGATTATTTCACAACACTATGCATAGCCATACTTTTACTATCCTTGGTGGTTATTTTTTGTATTTTTTTTACAGTTCACTTTTAATCTAAACACTATAAATCTATTAATTAATTTAGTTTTTAAATTATGACAGTTCAGAATGTGAGGAGCTTTAACCACCATAAACTTGCCCAATAAAAATTGGTGTGAATTGTTAGTTTCGTCTCTATTTTTTATGCTTTCCTCATATTTTCGAGAAATATATTCTAATTCAACTGTCTTTAGGTGTCCACCAATTTTCCCTACCAATCTTTGTTGATTATTCTCTTCTCCTATTTGGATCACGGGGAAATGCTCTCATCCCAGCCCCCTTCCTAGTGGAATTGTGACACTCAGGTACACAACATCCCGTCATTTTAAGTTATTAAGTCCTATTACCTCCTAGAAATAACGTTTTTAGTTCATTTTTCCTTAGACATAAAGCCAATAACGCAACCTCAATTTTTAATCACAACTTGCCTATTCAATATTCTGATTTCTACATATGCACAAATATTTGAAGCTTGAATATTTGAGTTTTTCACGATGAAGAATGGTATATTTACTTTGCATGTCACAATTTTCCGAATATAAACAACCTACAAATGTCAAAATCTGAGTGACTCACTCAATTCTGAACTAAAATGGCGGCAATCAGAAAGTGGCAACGCCTTGGCCAGACTCTCATTAAAGGGTCTCTATGCGATACATGATGTTAGCGCCCCCTCTGCTGTAATGTGATCAAATGACTTGAACAATTGACTTCCGCATCTTATCTAGTTCCTTTAAGTAACTATTCTATTCAGTTAGCAAATGAGTCTTATAATAAATAGTTTAATATTATCAGATTTGTAATAACAGTATATATATACAGTATTTTTTATGATTTCAGATAGCAGTGATGCGGGAAGATACATACAGGGTCCAAAAGGAGTTGGAGAATACTCATGGTATGGTTTCTAATATCGAACCAATTTGTATAAAAAATGAGAAAAACTCCCCAACAATGGAAGGATATCTGTTTAAAAGAACATCGAATGCTTTCAAGACATGGAACCGGCGTTGGTTTTATCTTTATGATAACAAGTTAGTGTATAGGTAAATAAAAAGAAATATCTATGTTTTATAGTATTAAGAAAATAGCATTGAACTTCTAGAAAACGGTCTGGTGAAGAGCATGAAACAGTTATGGAAGATGATTTAAGAATATGTACAGTTAAGCCAGTGCTTGATGGTGAGCGAAGATTTTGTTTCGAGGTTCTGTCACCATCAAAGTAAGTTATATTTATGCATTAATTTATTTCAAGTTCCGCTCTCAGTATTATAATTCCATTTCCTTTTGATATTAGATAATTGATTATACTAATTGATATTAGATATTTGATGTTAGATGAATACTCGTAGAGTATACTCGTAGAGTATACTCGTATATATATATATATATATATATATATATATATATATATATATATATATATATATATATATATATATATATATATATATATATATATATATGTATATATATATATATATATATATATATATATATATATATATATATATATATATATATATATATATATATATATATATATATATATATATATATATATATATATATATATATATATATATATATATATATATATATATATATATATATATATATAAGTATATACTAAAATATAAGAAATGTATTTTTCTAAATAGAAGCCATATGTTACAAGCTGATTCAAAAGAAATGTACAAGTCTTGGATAACCGCTTTACAAAAAGGAATAGGAGCTGCTATTCAGAGAATTCGCAGTGTTGATATGGATAATAAAAAAGGAGAAAACACTGTCACGAGATATTCTGATGATACTGGAATGCATCCTAATGGACAGATATCTAACATTAACAATAATAAAATTAAGAAAATCAGGTACGTATGCAGCAAATAAAGTATATTT
>CAXKVY010001841.1:0-20808 GCA_964058915.1 Tetropium fuscum | reverse complement strand
CAATTTACTTAAATATTTCGCGGCTGAAAAAGAGAACATGGGCCCTTTAGTTTCTGTTAATGGAGTTCAAGAAGTAAACGAGGAAAACTAGAATAACATACTTATCAATACTTATAGAAAACTTTTTTGCAGCATGTTGCTTTAGGCATTAGTTTGCGTACAGTTTGCAGCATCAAAACATCTCAATGACCCGAAGCTGCAATCAAAACAAAATACAAGCCTCTATTAAAGCGAAAGACAGACGATTTACTTGAAGGCACCAAAATGGAAGTTCGCAATGTTCGCAAAATAGATTTCTGATCTTAATTGTATAACCATGATCAGTGGTAAATAATAATAACTATTATTATTTTACAAAGTAAATTGTCACTTCATGAGTATTTACGAAGCCAACATTTTTTCTAATTTTTAATTGGTTGTCCGATGATGAGTGAAAATAAAAACACATTTTCATTTTACTCCCGCCGTCACTGAAATTAATGACCTTGAATTGATTGATTCATACAGTTGTTGTGACGCACACGCAAAGATTCATTATACAAACTATAAAAAAGGAAACAACAATGTATTTTTAAAGGGTTTACAATAACAATGTATTTCTAAAAAATGAAGAAAAAATATAATAATTCGGATGAAAGGTTGAATTTCAGAAGAAAATATTTGGAGTTTTTTCTTTTTTTAATTTTTTTTACTTATAAAGACCAAGTTTTTTCAAAATGTTAATAAAATTAAATCTAATTACAATAAATTTCCAATCTAATTACAATAAATTTCCAGCTACAGTTTTACTAGCTAGCCGTTTTGTTGAACTCCTGCAATTGTTTGAGTTTATTTTCAAACGAAATATTACAAATCTTGTAATAATTTTGTTCT
Source organism: Tetropium fuscum (assembly GCA_964058915.1). Taxonomy (NCBI): domain Eukaryota; kingdom Metazoa; phylum Arthropoda; class Insecta; order Coleoptera; family Cerambycidae; genus Tetropium; species Tetropium fuscum. Next base: position 19,935 of record CAXKVY010001841.1, on the reverse strand, counting down.
GTAATTTATGACAGTTTGGTAAATTAATAGAAAGAGAGGACATTTTATTTATAAAAAATCTTTCAAATTTATATTTTGTTTGGATACAATTGATATATATGTTTTAAAAATAGTTTCCATTTCTAAAAAAAGCAAAACAGTATTATATTACAAAAAAATAGTGAAAGTTCTTTGAATATCAATATGAATTATTTGTGGGAATCCAATTATCCCACCTAGTTTTAATTTTCCATTGCCTCCTTCTATCAGGATCCTTTGGAAAACGTTTCATTAAAAACCCCTTTTCTGAGGAACTGTTGCAATCAATTGCAGCACAACCAGTCATTGCAAATAAGATGTACCTTGAACATAAAAAAACTAGTGAATTTATTTCAATATAGGTATGTACATACCTATTTTTCTTTTTGCTAAATGTGCGATAATTTGTAGTAAAATATTATGACTTTTAATAATGTGGCGCTTGAAAATTTCAGTAGAAATCTGGTAATGTAAGCAATACTTACAGTTTGAATTTCGAAGATCTGCAAGAATAACAACAATTCCAGACAGCTAAGTCACAACTTTTCTTAATCACTGATCACACAGTCAATAATTGTTAGGTACTAGAACTACCAAAAGTTAAATAAAATAACAGAAATGCCTATAAACTACACAAATATAGAAATCTTCAATAAAAGTCGATGGTAAATACAAATGTCACATAAATGTCATAAACTAATTTTGATGCAACATGGCGGCAAAAACCATGTGATCTCTATATCCAATTAAAAATTGAACACTCTATTGTCGCCACTGTCTTGTATAAAGTCACTGTAGTCAGGACCAGCGACCTGTTCAATCTCGTTGGTGGTGCCTAACAATTATTTTTTCCTAATTTTTTTTTTATAATTGATAACAGTACACATCAAGTACATATGTACTGAAACTCACATACTGTCTTCAAAGTGCCGCCGATCAAATGAGCCTGCTGGTCTCCTTTCGCTGTGGTTACACCACCTTTGATGATTACATCGATTACATATATTATAATAAAGAGAATCTCTGCTGTTACCATGCACATTTCACAGTAACCTCTACTGTCCAATTGGGGCTCAAATTGATAATTTTTCGGCAACTTATACCCAAAGAAACATGTCAATCAGCAGCACAAAACAGAATGTGTTCATTTGTATAAAAAGGACAACAGACACATTAACACTTTAACTGCCATGTGTATCTCTTAGCATACACACAAGGTGGGGTCCTAATCGCCGCGTGTATATTATGGTATAAATAGTCGAATACGCACATTTCGCGATGTGTATTCTACAGTAGCACACTTTACATGCTTTTCTTATGGGATATTGGTTGGCATGGCGTAAGGTAATCCGAAAATTATCTTAGCCCCCACTTTTACTAAAATCTTAATTTTGTATTCATTATTGAATTAAAATGGATCATTTTATTATGAAAATAAAACCAAAACGACAATTTTGTACCCAAAAGCTTTATTATTAAGAAAAATAAAAAGATTATACGAAATTACAAAAATATTCAAATTTAGAGATAACGCAGCAATTTTTTTTGGTAATATATTGTGTTTTCAAAAAAGCATTCTAAACAAAGAAATTTTTCTACACATAACTGGCATTTAGTGGTGACCTGTTTCGTTTTGCGTATTGCCGGCCTTGCGTATTGATTGACCGCCTTGCGTATTGACGGCGTATTGCTTATTGCATATTTCCGTATACACGTGGCGTAGAAACATTTTCTTCACCTCCACGCCACGTGTATATTTTTTGTACACTAGGCATAAAATAAACAAAGTCAAAAAAACTGAATGTAACTAGTCACAAAAAAGAGTATTTTAAAAACATTACTAAAAAAGGATTACGGCGTCAGAGGATCTTCATCTGAATTCGGCATGGCAGTCAAAGTGTTAATTATAATAACTAGGAAAAACAACTTACAGTGTAACAATATCGGCATGCTCTTTTTGTTCGGCCATAGACAAGGGCACCTTGCCTTCATCATCCTCCAGGTGCTGATCAGCACGATGCTTTAAAAATAAGCATACCTGAGCAGTGTGGCCCTCTTGGGTTGCCAGATGTAATGGAGTCTTTCCGTTTTGATCCTGGGCATTTATTTTTGCCCCGCTTAATAGTAGATAGGCACATGGCATCACAGAACCCTACAAGATAAATAAAATGTATTGATGCAACAATTCCTAATTTTACTTTTATAAATATGGTAAACATATGATTCTGAATGCGATTATGACTACTAATGAAGTTTTTTCAACTATATGGTACGAAATAAGCTCCCGAAATACTCCCTAAAATAATAATATCAAAATATGTAAATATTCAGGGTCGTCAAATTTTTCTATCCGTTGGCTGTAAACAGTTATTTACATTCCAAGCTGCGAAAGCTTACTTTTAAGTGCGAGGTGTATTTAAATACATCTTGAACATATTTGAATACCTTCGAGCACCTAAAAGGACTTTTGCAGCGTGTAATGTATTAAACTTTTCATTCTTCTCTCGATTTTATAATATAAAACACAATTTAAAAGTTGTAGACAAGATGTTTTGCTAAAATATTGCCAAACATGTGTAGTGCACCTGACCTTTTTTATTGCAAACTAACACATAAATAATAATAACGGAAATAATAATAAAAAAATTCACAGATTTGGCAATCCTTGCAACTATCAGAGACATTGGAAATGATAACGTCATATATGAAACATAATATACCGATCCTTTCGAGTTGTTTCGAATACTAGTGCAGTCTGCCTACGGATTTGGACCCTTAAGTGGAGATATAGTACACAAAAATATGTAAAAAATCTGAAATTTCATGTAGAATTCAATAAACCAATATACAAACAACTGACACCTCCAGGTCCCATAGTAAATTGTGCCCAAAGTTGGCCAAAAACGATTTTATCCATTTTACTCTGTCATGGTGCCATAAAATGAAAAAAAGTTTTATATAAAAGTTGTAGAACTATTATATACGGATCGATTTGTGGAAATTCGATGTCAAAAAATTTTAAAATAAATTACTTATTTGCAAAAAATTGTAAAAAATCGCGATTTTGTAATTTTTGACCACTCCGTATAATAAACATAATTTTTGTCGACATTACTTTAGGCAAGCAAAAACTTTTATAATTAATAGCGTTTTCCCGAAAACTAAACATTTTTAGAAATTTTGTAATTTTTGACCACCCCGTATAAAAAATATTATTTTTGTCGACGTCATTACTATTTTTGGGCCAGTAAAAACTTTTATAAATAATAGCGTTTTCACGAAAACTACAAATTTTTTGAGTTTTTGTAATTTGTGACCACCCCGTATAAAAAACATCATTTTTTCGACGTCATTACTATTTTTTGGCAAGTCAAATCTTTTGTAAATAATAACATTTTTTTCGTAATTTTTGACCACCCCGTATAATAAACATAATTTTTGTTGACATTACTTTAGGCAAGCAAAACATTTTATAAATAATGGCGTTTTCCCGAAAACCAAACATTTTTTGAGATTTTGTAATTTGTGACCATCCCGTATAAAAAATATGATTTTTGTGGACGTCATTACTATTTTTTGGGCAAATAAAAACTTTTATAGACAATAACATTTTCTCGACAATGTAAAATTTTATACGAGGTGATCAAAAAGAACAAACTTTACTCAAGAACAAACTTTACATTCAAATAATAAATTCATTATTGAAATTCATCAGTTTATTCTTTTAAATGTGTATGCTGCCGAATGTACATTCTTAAAACGCCGTCGTCATTAGCTATATCAGCATCTTTTATTTAGTGATTTATGATTTCATTTTCTTTTGGCGGTGCTATCATAATTCATTATAGGAACCTACTCATGTTGTATATACTACAAATTAGATTAAACTCGAATTTTTATCAGTTCATCCTAAATAAATTCGTATTATATCTCTCGAATTATTAAATTTATGAAAATTATAATTATGAAAATATTCCAGTAGCAATGCGCTACCTCTCCCAATATAGCTGCACTGAATACTCCGCACTCCTCAGTACTCTTCACGCCGCTAGAAGGCCGAGCGCTGCGATATCTATATGTATTGCGTCAATCGATCGCGACACCGCTGTCTTTTGGCCTTGAACGAAAACTTCTAACTTGGCCCCCCATATAAAAACAAACATTTCCAATGTTAATAAATATACTTATACAGTGAATGGTTAAAAATTCGTAAAAAGAGTTTCTAGTGCGGGTTCGTTAATACCACCCAGTCATAAATATATAATGTATAAAATTAATACTAACACTTAAAACTGCAGCATGGATGGGACTTCTTTCCTTATCATCCGGATTTACCCAACATTTGTCTGCCCCTAATGCAAGCGCCTCACACATTACTGGCAAATTATGGGCTGCAGCAGCTTTGTATAGAAGCAAACTTGGCTGTAGTTTGGAAATATCCTCCTCACCTAAAAATAGTGATTTATGTTTCTTATTGCTGACAACAAAAATAATGCCTTGTTAGTAAAATCTTGGACCTCCAGATAAATGTTATTTAATGAAGTAGAATTAATTTTAACTAGTATTAACACTATTTTTTTACAATATCGCTATTATATCATTATCTATCTATCTATCAATATCTACCTCACTTATATAAACACTGTTTGCTTAATTTCACTATGCTTTATTTATGTTCGTATTTGATATTTAACTTTTGTTTTACTGACCAACAGTCTCGTCTTCTTCCTCTCCCTCAGTTGATTCTTGGTCACTACTTAAATCTATTATAGCACCTTCTATAGGTTGCTTATCCAGATCATTTCCAAAAAGCAATATGCTTGATCTATGCCTTAAACTACTTCTTTTCGATGAATCACTATTGGTATCATCATCCATACCACTACCAATACTGGCACTTTCTGAACATTCTGGTATATTATCAATTTTATTCCTAACATCTTCTACAGATTTTAAAATTTTGTCTTTCAACCTTTTATCGCAACTTCTTGGTCTTCGGCGCATTTTTCTAACACTCCACTTTCTAACATCCATCAAACTTGCTCTAGATGTTCTATTGTTTGATGGAGATGTTCTGTCAAACTGTGGCAAGGTTTTTACAAACTTCTTGTCTACATACTTTGCTTTTATCCACGCCTCCCGAATAGCCCTAAAAAATTTCAAAATAATGTATAATAAAGCCATTACAGGCTCCTCCCAAAACATAGCTCTTTAGATAACTTACCCAACGCAGTGGTCAGAAGCTCTTATGCAATCCTCAGGTACATTGGCTTCATAAATTTTATTAACGAGTGAATTACCGAGTTCCGCCATAACCTTAATAATTTCCGGCTCCCAGTCATCCAAGGTTAATGAACGAACTTTGCTATAGTGAACACCCAAACTTCTATGAACACCAGAACATTCTAAAATGCAAAAGGATTCATATTATTTCAAATGTCCTGCATGCTTCTATTTACGGGTTGCAACCGATGTGTAGGGTAAATTTTATGTGAACAGATAAAAGGATTATTTTCTAATATATCGAAAGATCAGAGTCTGAGTCTATGTTATTTTTATAGTAGTGGAGAAATAGGTTTAATACCTAAAGGTCTATTAATATTTGAAGCGGCTCCAATCTGGAGATTGAATTCGGATATGAAAATCAAAAAATTATGGGACAATTTTTCTTTTAACAGGCATTTTCACAAATTATTGTAGAAGAGTGGCAAAAACAGTGATCTGTTGCAGGTGTCAGACTCGACAATCAAGCACTCTTTTTTTTCGGATACAAAATTTTTCCTTTGATTTGACGCATAATCTTTCAATTAAAATAAAACAAACAGAGTTTTGCAATGAAAAATCGTAACCACGCAAGAACGACAGGTTAAAGTGCTGGGCTTGCGGAAAAGCGCCCATCCCGTACTCTGCAAGTTTTACAGTGTAGTAGACTCGTTAAAATGAAGCTGCCAACACCATTTTTACCACTGCTGTAATAACGTCCAAAAAAGAACGGTGTACCGGGGACAATTAGTTCTCTAAAAGCTAGGCCGAAACCAAGTCACATATCTGAGAAAACACTCATTACAGCAAGTATGATGCATGTATGAAATGAAATCCATATGATCAATTTAGAACGCCAAAAGGGCATCTTTCAGAAACACTGAGGTATGAAAATGAGTTCTAAGAATTATAAATATATTACTTACCGATACACAAAGTAATTCCTAAATTAATACTAGCCCAATGAGGATTAGGGCTACCACAATCACAGCAAAAATTATTACCGGGAATTTTCAATAACTGCTCCCACATTCTAAAAACATATTGCAATTATCTACTGTTAATATTACCTAATATTAATATGTAATTACTATGCAGTTAAGCATTGTTATGATTATTACATAGTGATTTTTTAGATGATTTAATTTAATTGATGGCTTGTGAATGTAGACACAAACAGATATCGAAGATACGAGGTCTGTCCCAAAAGTGTCCGACCTTCCCTCATATCTTCGCGCCTGACAATTTTAGCACCCTCTGCCGGATACGGACGTCAACTTTAAAGCTTCACGAACTCCCTAGATGCCGCAGTTTTCGTTGGGACGCCTTAGTTTACTTACAGCATGCGTTTGTTCACAAACTATTTTTTACATTTGTTGCATTTTGCGCTATTGTTAAAATTGAAGGAAAGATTTGAGCAATGAATTTGAATTAAATTTTGATTAAAACTCAAGAAGAGTTGTGTGGTAGGGGCATGCGGTGAAATTTGAAGTAAGGGAAGCAATTTTTAAAAACACCTATTTCTTACCTGTCTTTTTACAGCTTTATACAAATTGTTTAAATTGGAAAAAATCAAATTTATTCCAGAGACATTTTTCATTTTCAAAAAGTAAACATGGCCAACAAAATAATTTAGTAATATTTTCACACCCTTCCTTTCGTAAATAATTGTAGCTTATATGCAAAGTTTAATGATGAATATCCGTTTATTATTAAGACACACGCCACACATTCAAGTTGACGGTATTTGCATGTCCATATCCGTATTATTGTCTTCCATTTCACTGCTTCGCATGAGACACGATGCAGTCCGACGAATGTATCACACACGGATAGCCATTCAAATTTACTTAGAAACAATGAACCTACTCCAACAATAACTTCCGCGCCTACATAAAGCACGCGACCGGCCAGCCAGCGTGCCCCGATGCACTCAGCAGGTGGAGAAGAAAGTTCAATATCCTCTTGACGCAAACAAAGAACCTACTCCAATGAGAGCTTCCGCGCTTGCATAAAGCAGGCTCCGCCACCGCACGCCCATGCATTCAGCAGCCAATGCATCAGAGCCGGCACAGGTTTTATTGGATTTTCTACTACTGTGACTCAAACCCGCATTTGTTATGGGTTAGGGGAAGCTCTGCTTCCCTTGCTTCCTTGGACTGCACACCCCTGTTGTGCGGAGCGAAACAGTGAAGCCATCGAAACAATGAAGGCGGCATTTGGGGACGAGTGTATGGGCAAAACAAAAAAAAAAGACTCGTATAAGCGGTTCAAATATGGCCAAATTTACTAACTGAACAGTACTTGTTGGCGGCACATTCAGTAATAGTCATAATTTATTTGTACAACAACTCTTTTTCAACATACTTCCTAGATGTATCCTCGGATTGAAATGGACTATCGCATTGAGATTTTGGTCACTGAATCGATTGAAATTAATTATATTTTGACATTTTAATGTTTTAATAAGTTATCAATCAACCAGTCACAAGATTTTTTTAATAATATAAAAATGGAGCCAAAACATCTTATAAAAAAAATTCATGAATCCTGTATGTAACAATTAGTTATGAAGATAACCGTAATAAACAGAGGCGCTAAAAATGTAAGAAATTTAAAGAAATAGTACTAACCTCAAAAACAGTTGAGAACCGAGGCAAAAAATGGTTTGCTTTTATCCTCCATCATACGCTCCTTTTATTTTAACGTGGTTACACATATGTGAGCATCACGCTCACATACGTTTTTACTAATAACATTGACAAGTATCATCATCACGCATAAAAATGATTTATTTTTTGGAAAGAAAGTGATAAAGAGTGAGTAAACAATAATAAATCAGTTTACACGTATGTAGATTGAAAACAAACACGCAAGTTTAAATTATGAAAAAACGTTACTGCACGCGTAGTGAGGAAAACTTTCACATTAAGTAAACTGTCACTTTGTTTAGGCTACTACTAACCTAACTACATAAAATGTGGCACAACTTTATCATCGCCTTCCTAAAACGATGCATTCTTAGAGTTTTAACACAGTTTTATCAGTTAAAAATAAATATTGTGAGGGATTATTATCTCATGGCGCGTGAAATGGCAGGTTAAAGACATTTTAGAATGATGTTTTAAAAAAACAGACGCGAGGATAATTTTAAAGTGATATACCGATTCAATCTGGATTTATGTCTAGGGGGCAAGTTGAAAAAGAACGCCCCGTATATTGAGTAAATATACTTTATTTGCTGCATACGTACCTGATTTTCTTAATTTTATTATTGTTAATGTTAGATATCTGTCCATTAGGATGCATTCCAGTATCATCAGAATATCTCGTGACAGTGTTTTCTCCTTTTTTATTATCCATATCAACACTGCGAATTCTCTGAATAGCAGCTCCTATTCCTTTTTGTAAAGCGGTTATCCAAGACTTGTACATTTCTTTTGAATCAGCTTGTAACATATGGCTTCTATTTAGAAAAATACATTTCTTATATTTTAGTATATACTTATATATATATATATATATATATATATATATATATATATATATATATATATATATATATATATATATATATATATATATATATATATATATATATATATATATATATATATATATATATATATATATATATATATATATATATATATATATATACATATATATATATATATATATATATATATATATATATATATATATATATATATATATATATATATATATATATATATATATATATATATACGAGTATACTCTACGAGTATACTCTACGAGTATTCATCTAACATCAAATATCTAATATCAATTAGTATAATCAATTATCTAATATCAAAAGGAAATGGAATTATAATACTGAGAGCGGAACTTGAAATAAATTAATGCATAAATATAACTTACTTTGATGGTGACAGAACCTCGAAACAAAATCTTCGCTCACCATCAAGCACTGGCTTAACTGTACATATTCTTAAATCATCTTCCATAACTGTTTCATGCTCTTCACCAGACCGTTTTCTAGAAGTTCAATGCTATTTTCTTAATACTATAAAACATAGATATTTCTTTTTATTTACCTATACACTAACTTGTTATCATAAAGATAAAACCAACGCCGGTTCCATGTCTTGAAAGCATTCGATGTTCTTTTAAACAGATATCCTTCCATTGTTGGGGAGTTTTTCTCATTTTTTATACAAATTGGTTCGATATTAGAAACCATACCATGAGTATTCTCCAACTCCTTTTGGACCCTGTATGTATCTTCCCGCATCACTGCTATCTGAAATCATAAAAAATACTGTATATATATACTGTTATTACAAATCTGATAATATTAAACTATTTATTATAAGACTCATTTGCTAACTGAATAGAATAGTTACTTAAAGGAACTAGATAAGATGCGGAAGTCAATTGTTCAAGTCATTTGATCACATTACAGCAGAGGGGGCGCTAACATCATGTATCGCATAGAGACCCTTTAATGAGAGTCTGGCCAAGGCGTTGCCACTTTCTGATTGCCGCCATTTTAGTTCAGAATTGAGTGAGTCACTCAGATTTTGACATTTGTAGGTTGTTTATATTCGGAAAATTGTGACATGCAAAGTAAATATACCATTCTTCATCGTGAAAAACTCAAATATTCAAGCTTCAAATATTTGTGCATATGTAGAAATCAGAATATTGAATAGGCAAGTTGTGATTAAAAATTGAGGTTGCGTTATTGGCTTTATGTCTAAGGAAAAATGAACTAAAAACGTTATTTCTAGGAGGTAATAGGACTTAATAACTTAAAATGACGGGATGTTGTGTACCTGAGTGTCACAATTCCACTAGGAAGGGGGCTGGGATGAGAGCATTTCCCCGTGATCCAAATAGGAGAAGAGAATAATCAACAAAGATTGGTAGGGAAAATTGGTGGACACCTAAAGACAGTTGAATTAGAATATATTTCTCGAAAATATGAGGAAAGCATAAAAAATAGAGACGAAACTAACAATTCACACCAATTTTTATTGGGCAAGTTTATGGTGGTTAAAGCTCCTCACATTCTGAACTGTCATAATTTAAAAACTAAATTAATTAATAGATTTATAGTGTTTAGATTAAAAGTGAACTGTAAAAAAAATACAAAAAATAACCACCAAGGATAGTAAAAGTATGGCTATGCATAGTGTTGTGAAATAATCTTTTTATTCTTGTATTTTGTTCTGATTAATAAATTGTTTGATAATAATTATTGTAGAGTTTTCGTCCCATTCTTATTATTCATGAAAAGACATATTTTACTGCTAAGTTAATAGAAGCAGTACTACTCATTTTTTAAACCTTTTATTTTATAGCATTTCCACGTGTATTGGTGCGATTGTTTGCAGTAAAATCATTTCTAAACTTTTTAAATTTGGCGCCACGAATTGTGATATAAAATGGCTGCCTTGGCCAGACTCTCATTGAAGGGTCTCTAGTATCGCATATTACTGTGGCAACCTATAAATGAGCAAACCTGTCTACAATAACCTACGGTCCCTGTGGGACCAGAAAGCACAGAACACCGGAGAGTCACCACAGAATGAACTGATTCCAAACCGATTAGAACATTTGAATCGGTAAATTTGGCGATAGTAGAATTTGGCAACAGTAGAATTGACATCAATTTTGACAAGAGAATTTATCAACACTGATTGATATAAGTTAATAAAAAATTAAAATGCTTCTGCATTTATGCAAAACTATTAAAATGCTTATGCACAAGCAGGAAATCTCCACGTATCAATTATCTATATCAGTTGGTATAGTTATTTCTAAGTATCTATTTTAACAACTACTTGAAAATGTGATTGCATTTCTTTAACCCGAGATCAGTAGTTGCGAGACTTTTTTTACATTATCTGTCGTGTGGTGGTAATTTTAACCAAAACAATTTTTTGCATGTTTGACCCTTTATGTCTGTGATATAAACCAAATACGATAGCATCTAATTATTATGACAATTTCTAGGTAACAAAAAAAAGGTTGGCCAAAAATACAAATCTAATAAAATATTCAGTTATCAGTCGCACATATGGTCCATTATATGAGTACTTTATTTCACAAATAAAAATTTTATGGTTTTATGTATTTAATTTTATATTTATTACAGATATACAAAATAACCTACTCATTAAATCGCAGTTACAAAAAAAATCAAAGTCCTATTCTAACGATGTATCTAATGCCAACGTTATAAGTCTCATCTGAAATATTACCATAACTAGTCCATAAGGGAACAATACTGTAATTCTTTTATTTATAATCGGTGAATATTTAATCAAAAAAAAACTTACCTCATCAGCTAAGGTTTTGAAAAATGGTTCCAAATCAGCACAGAGATCTGATCCCTGATGGTAATATGTAGTACATGCATGCATGTATGACAAAAGCTGAAAAATACATGAAATAGAAACAAATCAGGAACAGGTAGACAGGTAGCTGGATTATTATAAATAGAAAAGAGTAATATTACACAGTAAAAAAAAGAAGAGGTCCATAAATGACTCAATAACCAAAAATGTGTATTTACCAGATTAGATTAGATATCAGAAATATTATGCCTCTACATGGATAGTTTAGGACATAGACATATATTTCATACATAATATTAACACATCTGAAGGATTTGGTGAGTCAACTGCAAAATCAATATTAAGTTTGTTTGTACTGCAACCAATATTTAATTCTCAGTAAATAGTGTAAATACATTAAATATTTTAAGATTCTTACAATTAAAATTAATTTATGATCTAAAATTCTTTACTCTTTAAAATACTTCATTACTTAACAATTATACAAATATTTATATTTCAGTTATTACATAATAAATATCAATAGATTCAATTTAGATTACTAGGCACAGAAGGACTTTATAAAAAATTGGTAGGTAGTCTGTGGTTAAAATAAAAATTACAAAACCTCACCATATACAAGCCACCGTAGATACTTGATATACAAAGCCAGATTTTTTATTTTTAAGGTTATAATTAAGGACATTAATTTTTGAATCAGACCTACATACTGCGTACTGTGTTGTGAAATGTATTTGAAAAACTTACCGTACTTAAAATTTCGTGCCTCTTTTTTGTTTGCAAGACACTAATACTGTTAACATAGTCCAAAGTCTGATGGCTAAAGCATGATCGAACGGCAACCAAAATATTTTGCACCTCCTCAACTTCCTGTGATTTACTTCGCGGAGTGTGAGAATTTCGCACGAGCACGTTATCATATTCAGAAGATATTTTCTCAAAATGCTGTTTATAGTCACGAACTTGCTTTATGTCACTGAAACAAAAACATGCGATGAAGAAAAAAATATATACCTTTTGTCTTAAATATTGTTGAAACATATTGCATTGCATTATTATTGCAATGTTATTAAAATTCAGGTTTATAAGGAAGCCGGTCTTAAAAATAGTTATTTTTGTATTGTGTGAAATAAGTGGGTTTTTTTAATGGCACATGAGTGAACTTTTCATTCAAATGTCAACAAAAAAACATTTGAATGTCCCATTAAGCATACAAATACAAACATTTTTAACATTTTTTGTACAACTGTATTCAGGACAAAATTAACAGCATTATTAAAAAATTTAAATAATATTCGTCATATCAGGTTGTCCATTTCTTTTGTTACTATGGAAATGAGAAATACTGAAAGTTATCGATCAGATCAGGTTTATATTTTCGTGTTTTTTGCATCAACTAGTATTGCAGATTTCATTTAAATTGGAAAATGGAGAGATTTATTAAAGACACATATATACAATGAAACTATAATATAATTAAAATATAATTAACAGAGATTAAAGACATATATATCTGTATTATTAGAAAATTATTCAAGCAATTTTATTATTTCTAGTATTATTAGTATTAGTAGTAGTAGTAGTATTCTAGTAGTAGTATTAACATTAAAGATGCAGGATGTATATTGGCTGTAAAAATTTCAGATACAAAGACGTATTCCGAACGAACGTTTATCGCAGGGGCGTGCAGACCATGGAAGCAGAACTTCTCCTAACCCATAACAAATTCGGCTCTCATGCGCTGGCTGGCCAGTCGCGTGCTTTATGTAGGCGCGGAATATATCTTTGAAGTAGGTTCTTTGTTTTTAAGTCTAAATTTCAACGGATATCCCTGTGTGATACGTCAGTCGGACTGTGTCGTGTCGAGATGGAAGACAATAATATGAATATGGACATGCAAGTACCGTCAACTTGAATGTGTAGTGTGTGCCTTATTAATAAACGGATATTCAGCATTAAACTTCGCATATAAGCTACATTTAATTACTAAAGGAAGGGTAAAAGCACCCATGAAAAATGTAACCACAAAAATGAAAAACTGTATTAGGCATATTTATCCGGAAAAACATTACGACAATTTACATGGTTAACAGGGTGTGTAAATTTTAGTAAAATATTTTGTTGGCCATGTTTACTTTTTGAATATGAAATAGGTCTCTGGAGTAAAACTGTTTTTACCGATTTAAACAATTTGCATAAAGCTGTAAAAAGACAGGTAGGTGAGAAATAGGTAAGTTTTTAAAAATTGCTTCCCTTAAAATTTCACCGCACGCCCCTATTTTATTGTTTCTAATTCCAAATATATCAATATATACCAAAGGTACAAAAATTACAAACAGTCCATACTTCAAGTAATGGAATGTTTATAAAATACGTAAAAGGAAACTGTGTAAATCAACATATTGGAGTGAATAAAATTGAAGATATTCCAAGTTTAAATGCAAAATGGCTCGGCAAGTTTTACAATTAAATTTTTAGTTTTGTTAAGTATTTTTAATATTTTTACTGGCAGTAAAAAAATTATATATTTTGGCATTATAAATGACACGTTTTTTTGTTAATAGTTGTAGGAAATATAACAATTTCCTAAATCTGAGATATTATTATGTTCCTGGAAGTAATACACAAGCTGATAATTGATTGAATTAAGAATTAATTATCATTTATTTCAATCAATGCAGTTAATTAACCACATTAACTTACTTTTTTATAAATGATGTGAGATTCTTCAAAATAGTTCGAGATGCTTGATCCAATAGAATTGTATGGAACTTATTCATTTCCTGCAAACTATGGATTAGTTTATTCAGGGAAGAGAGTACAGTTGAATCCTCTTTGTAGTGAATGCTGAGGTCCCATAAACTGTTGGCAAACAAGCTGAAAAAATATGTTATAACACTGTAAAACCAATGATACGAGGACAGGATATATTGCACATTTGGAGACCCCAACCTGTCTCGTTTTTATACTACCCTCAACTCGACATATACAATACATAGACAGTTACCTCAACATACTTTTTTTTAATGTAGATGTTACATAATATAATCCAAAGAATACATAAGATGATTTCATAAGACATAAGATGATGAATACATGAGAAGTATTCTTTTAATTTGTTACCACCAACCATTTATTATAGTTATCCATTTAAATATTATTTATTTATCGTTCATCTATTTACTACTTCATATTATTGTTATCAGCAATATTGATATGAGTAACAATGTTATTAATATGTTCGAGTGAATTATCTATTATTTAATAGGTAAGTAAGTAAAGTGCATAGTATCTACATTGAAATCGCAAAAAAAAGTAAACAGTATGCATGGGCGGCCGCGATGCAGACAGTATGCATTGTATGGGCGGCCGCTTTTTTGTTTTTCCGACTTTTTACTTTTTATGCAATTTCAATTTAGATCGTATGCACTTTACGTACCTACTTTTAGTTTTAGGTGATTATATTTAAATTACTTCAATAGTTATTAAGTTCTTGATAATTAATTTTTAAGGCAGTTAATTTTTAAGGCATATTATGTATTTTGTCTGGCTGTTTTTGCACCCAGGAAGCATTCATGATAATAGCCAAGGAGTTGTAATGCTAAAATGCTAAAAACTCAGAGATGCTTTCCTGGTTTCCGGTCCACATCACCACCAGCACAAAGAACACTGTCTATAAATAGACACTTTATTCCGCTTTTTGATAAATTGGCACATTTTGGAAATTTTTGGTGGGTGGCCAAAAATTGTGTAAGGAATGAAATTGTCTGTCGATTGTTTTTTACAGATGTTTATGGGTCCAATTAGCAATTTTGGAATTTTACTGTCGATTGGATTTTGGTACTTTTTCCATCTGGAAAAACAGGTTGTTAAATGTTTTGAAGGGTCTTCACACCCCGGACAGAAAAAATTTATAAAAATCGGTTATTTGCCCATAATTTTGGACCTCGTGGACCGAATGCAAAAAAAAAATAACACTGGGTTTCTGATTAGTTCTAGAATGTACTTTTTTGTCGACGGACAGGTTTCACATTTCGACTTTTCTGACTAAAAGGTCATCTCTCAGGGTCATAAATTCTACAGATCACAACCAATAGCTAAACTAAGGGTATCAAGTGGTTCGGGTGACCTTCGGCACCATTTATCAAGCCGACGGACGTTCCCAACATCTCAGAATTTTTAGCATTACAGCTCCTTGGCTATATTATTATTATCTATTTATATTATCTTGATAGGAGCATAAGATCTAATTAGTAGACCTGAAAATATACTATTACCACCAGAAAGATGACTTACTCAAATGACTGTAAAAACCAAATGGATAATTACAATTTCTCTTAATTATAATTATATAATACAAATTATAATTATAAATAATATTATATATTTCTAGTTATTTATAACTAGGTGGATTAATTGGATTAACCTTAATTAAATTACCCACAATAATGATGAATGCACACAATTTTATTATTTCATATAATATTACTTTCTTGTAGATACAAATTTATCCGATCTTATCTTGCAAAATTAATTTATTAAAAAAAACAATAAAAATCTAATTGAAAATATAACAATAACGATTATGACAAAACTAGGTATTATAATTTTTAAAAAAGATTTCCATTCCAAACTACTTAGCAAATTAATATTAATACATGGCAACCCAAAATATTTACTTTGCAAAACTGTTTATAGAGCAAATAATATTGATCTATAAACACATTCCATATACCTAAATACGGAGGTATCTAAACACATTCCTCATTACAATTTAACATAATGCTTCACCATCAATAAATCTTTATTATATATAAGTACTTACATATCAAAATCTACAGTTTGCATTATCAATTATTACCTTTAAGATAAATTTATACAAACCTGTAGGTATCGTACAGGTAGAGGATTAATATTATGAATCAAAAATGACTCACTGTAACCTGCTGAAATAATAGTGGGTTCAAGTTTAACCTTGTTAGGTATATTTGATTTATAAGAGAACAATAATAATTATTAGTCATTTCCAAAAAAAGGAGGTAATTGTTGGATTTAAGTAATTTATCTTTCCATTGAAGAGATAGGTACAGAGACATTTTATTAAAATGTCTCTGGGTAGGTTTAAACAGAAAAACACTATGCATTTGATTGACTAAAAAAAATTATGAATTAGGTCTCGAACTAAGTACTCCACATTCTACAAAATTAAATATGATAATAATCCCCTTATATATTCAGTTTAAATTATTTAAGTATACAATGATGACAACGGACGTGACCACATATCAAATGTACAGTATCGAATCATGTGAGGCAATGATACAATCATGTATCATGTATGTTTCATACATAATTAACAATAAAAAGAAACGGTAATTAGGCAAATTAAAATATTTAAAATTATTAACAAACCTTTGTTGACCAACATATGTTTTTCCTGAATCTACCATTGATCCACAAACTTTTAAAATTTTTTCAAGTTTATTTTCAAGTTGATCTATACTTGCTTCCTCTTCTTCCAGTATGCTCCTGGAAATTAAATCATAAAATGGTAATTTATGAACATACAAATAAATTTAATGAATGTTTGTAAAATAAAATAATGCAAATAAATAAATATACAAATAGGTACATATACTTGCCTAAATTTTGGAGAATCTCGAAGACACTCTTGCAATTCTATTTTACCAACCATTTTGCTATTTGTAACATACAACTATCAACATAATAGAGTTCTTGTTAAGAAGATAAATGCACTAAAATGCTTTTTAATTGAGAGAAAACAGAAAACCACTTTCTTTTCTTCCACACGTCAAACGTCAAATTTACTGTCCATCATAGACAAAGACAATAGAACTGTCCATTGTCCAAAACACAGAGCACATATGTGCTGTGTCTGAAAACATGTGGCAGTGACAGAGCACCGAAATCACAAACCAACGATAATAGAGTTAGTCTATAATCGTTGACCACAAACAACGTCCGAAACCACAAAACGAAAGACACGGAAAATTACACGTTTGTTTCCCAACAAGACAGCACTTCGGTGTGGCAATCCAACGATCTATTCCTACCTCTTATGGAGATTACTGCCCATGTGTGGTTAAATCTTACAATTTATATATTTAGTTCATCACAGATCACAGGTTTACCACAGCGATTAGCCTAGCAGTCAAGCCTATGATGCTGTGTGTATTGTAATTTTCGAGTTCGAATCTCACAGCTTTTGCTTTTTTCTCTCTGAGATAACCGACACAATTATATTCCCTTGCCCTAAAACACTAATACTTTTGTCACAGGGTCACCCGCCTGCGTCGGAATCATTTGGAAAATGATTCCGACGTAAAATTTCCATCACGGAAATGTCGATACCTAGTGTATTATTTCCAACAAAAACTAGAAATTAGAAAATGTTTTCCTCATTTTGCTAAATATAATTTTGCTTTTTAAAATTGTTCTCTATATATATATACGCGGTGCCAGAAGGCATATACAGATAATGAAGATATACGGGCGCCACTTACTTATAGTATATATATATATATATATATATATATATATATATATATATATATATATATATATATATATATATATATATATATATATATATATATATATATATATATATATATATATATATAGGTATACATATATATATATATATATATATATATATATATATATTATATATACATATATATATATATATATATATATATATATATATATATATATATATATATATATATATATATATATATATATATATATATATATATATATATATATATATATATATATATATATATATATATAATATATATATATATATATATATATATATATATATATATATATATATATATATATATATATATATATATTATATATATATATATATATATATATATATATATATATATATATATATATACATATATATATATATATATATATATATATATATATATATATATATATATATATATATATATATATATATATATATATATATATATATATATATATATATATATACATATATATATATATATATATATATATATATATATATATATATATATATATATATATATATATATATATATATATATATATATATATATATATATATATATATATATATATACATATATATATATATATATAGATATATATATATATATATATATATATATATATATATATATATATATATATATATATATATATATATATATATATATATATATATATATATATATACATATATATATATTATGGAACAAATTTATGGAGAAACTCACACTATACCCATGTTTTTTTTATTGAAACTTAAAACAAAAATTAAAAGTATTATCAAATTAAATATGTATGTGTTCACTTGACACTGGGTTTATGAAATAATGTACCAGATAAAATATCAGGAGACGATCGACTTCTAACTAGAATTGGTGTTAAATTTACTTCTTCGCTAGAGCAGGTCACTGAGAGCATGTCAGAAACTTGAAAAAGCCTCAACTTTGAACTCTTTATATTCAAAAACTTCTCTCTAGACTTTTCGTCTATTTCGATTTGATGATCCGGTATATCATCTGGATTTTCATCATTCTTCTCGGGATGTTTTGAAGTCGGTTTATTATTATCATCTGATTCTTTGCGAACATTGAATTGGGATTGATGTTTCTGCTTATTTACTTTTGTCCGTGTTTCCTTTTCATTTATTATTTTTATATCAGGTACACCAGGCAATTCCTTTCTCTCAAATATTTTGACAATTTTCTCCGCTTTTGACGACCGGTTTCCACTACAACTAGGTTTGGGATCCCGTTCTAATTTCTCCGGTGCCTCATCTTGTATTATTTGAACTCTTCTGGGATCCTTATTTACTGTTCTCCTATGATGTTTTATTTCTTCAGGTCTTTCCGATTTAGTATGATGGATATACTTCAGCCTCTCGTTAGTTTCACTTTTTGTCCTTTCTAATTTTAGTTTTTCAAATTTCAGATTTAAATTGTCTACTTCTAATTGTAGACAAAGATTTTCATAAACCAAGCAACTATTCTGTTTAACTAGCTAAAATTACAGAAGTAGGTATATAATATATAAGTTAAGTAAAATTTTAGGCATTAATAAACGAATTAGGCAATCCAAACCATGTGACAAAATCATGGCGCGGATGGCAAAGGAATTCAATACGGCGCTGCGGTGATCCACGGCGTCAAGGCTGGGCTGATTTCTATGCATTCAACATTCAACTCACAGAAAACTTCCTGTATCCTTTTTCTATGATTCAACTGCCTAC